>PVHY01002370.1:0-128571 GCA_004024945.1 Uropsilus gracilis | reverse complement strand
GGGGGGGGGGGGCAAGCCCCCAAAGGACATGCCTTTAGTCTCTGGGTTTCTGAGCACTTGAAGCTTCCAACACTAAGGGTGAGAAATGATCAAGTCCCATCCCCAAGGTCGCTGCACACCAGTGCTGGCGTCAGAGGAGCAGCACGACCTATGGGCTCTGGCTGACTTTGAGTGTTGGGAGGCCAGAGCACGAAAGCTGTAGCTCTGAGTTTCTTCTCTGTCTCAATGCAACAGAATAACCAGCTACAGAGTGGTCTCTGTGCTAAGCCTTGTGCAGGTGCCTTAAAGAGAGTAGCTTTTACTCACTTAATCCTTAAAATGGGTACAATTATCGTCCTCATACAGGGACCAAATCACACAAGGACTTAATGATTCAAAATTAGGTCTAACCTCTGGGTCTTATTTTGTTTGTCAAGTGGTGGAAACATCATTGATAGCTTGTACATTTTATTAAGCGAACAAAGACTTTTAGAGATAGAAAATAAATTCTTCTGACCCTGACCCTCATGGATGCTCCTCTCTAGAGCCTTGAGAAACTATACTGAAATCTGTATCTGACTAAGGAGAGAGAAAACCAAAATGTCTTAGAAAAGCAAGTCACCTAATGCAGATTAAGTCAGAGATAACTGGCTAAAACCTAACGCGTCTAAACGTAGGGTCCTCACCAGACGACCTGAATGTGGCCTCTGGAGGCAGTTCCTTGGTTTGCTCCCAGGGCAGGAGGACCTCATGGAGGAAGCCTACGCGGGGGGCAGGGAAGCTACTGCAGACAGATGCAGGCCCTGCCACCCGGCTCCTTCCTCAAAGCAGAAGTTGTTTAGCAACTAGTTTCCAATCTGAGGAAAAAAGTCCAATGGTTACAACTGATCTGCTTCATGTGTCTAGTTTATTGCTCCCCTTATCACATGGTAATGATCACCTCTACTCAACAAGTACCCAGAGGGCTTGGATTCATCAGTCACCCAACAAAACCACAGTGTGTGGAGCTAGTTACTGTCATCTGCCTGACTTCCATTTTGAGAAAGGGAGAGCAGGACAACTAAAAAGTAGTCTGGGCAACTCTAGAATGTAGGAAGTTTTACTCATGGAGTAGAGTTAGACAGTCATTTTAAGTTTGCATGTATGAAGCTTTTCCCTTAAAGTGACAGAGACACCCAATTTGAGTAGAGAAGAGATTCTACAAGGAATCTCTCTTCATGCCTCTAACTTCAAAAAAGTCATACTTTCTAAAATAGGATGGTGACTTCTGCCGTGGTTTGTTATCCCTTTATTAAAATTTAGAAGGTAGCTGAAAGCAAATTTTACATTAGGGTAGAATGCACGCTTTCAATGCAAAAAAATGCATTTCCCCCCCAGTCTGTGAAAGACTAATGAAAAATCCAGTCACCTGTGAGGAATAGGAATAAAATAATCATGCTCATTTTTCATTTGGTGACCCACCCTCCTTTTTTAAGTTAAAGTCAAATGGATAACCAGGGCAGGATCCATGCTGTTGTCCTCACCTGTAAGCTTCATCAAGGGACATATCCATCCTTTTCATGATGTAGGCGATGGCGATGGTGGCTGAGCGAGAGATGCCAGCCAGGCAGTGCACAAGGACGCACCCGTTGGAGGCTTTTGCTTTCTCTGTGATCAAAATTCAAGAAGGGTCATCACAGTGAGGATTTGTTTCCACTTACTGAGTCTATGTGTCTGTCATCTGAAAATTCAAAGTGAATCTCATCTGTTTACAGACTTATCCTTTCAAAATGCTTTCCAGGAGGCAGGAGGAGATCATTTCCCCACTGTTTAAACACAGGGCAGTTAAGGTCCAAATGTGTCAATAAGCAAGCACTTTGTCCCTAACTCAGGCTGCCTGACTCTTAATAGTTTACACCATGTGTTTTTTACATTATTATTTTAAATACTTTCCTACATTGTGGTTGTATGATTCCATTTGTTTAGTGTAGAAATTTTCAGAAATACAGAAAAGCACATAGAAATGAACATCCAAATTTCCAGCCCAATATGGGTCTGACACAGCCTTTTTATAATTACAGAAGAGATCTGAAAATCTACGTTTTTATCGCAAACATAGGCACCTTAGTATTTTCAAAAGAAGGAGAAGGGGGAGACTTCATTACAATGTTTGTAAAATGATGTAACTCTGAGAACCTACCTTCCTCTAATTTCACTATTTTTTTTTTTTCAGGAGACTTTGGTATGCCATAAAAATCACCCAACTCTATTTGCTAAATTTAAGAAAAAAACTCAGCATACACTTTGCACAGGTCACTATCATGGGTACCAAAGAAACTTTAATCCTGTCCTTGACTGTCTCACTGCATTGTGCTAGTTCCCTGCAACATGGCAAAAGGGCTCCCAGATGGGTTGCCAGAACATAGAACCAAGTAACGTTGGGTCCATGCTGCCATCTCTCAGTGCGGTGGAACATTTAACCCTTCAAGTATGGGTGGATGAGTGATCTCATACAATAGGTTTAACCAGTGTTGACTCTATACAATTACAGGTTGCTTACCCAACAATTACAGGTAAGCGATATGGAGTTCAAGTCTTCTCTTTCCATTTTTGTTTTAGTTGATACCAAGCTTACCATAAATTAGGTTGTAATTCTTGGAATTAACAGATATTCAGGGACCCTGGCTCTGGCACCTAACACAAAGCTGCTCCAGTCTCACTGTGATCTGTTATAAATATTACAAATCCCTAATAGAGGATTTACTATTCATTATATGAAAAACATATAGATTTTAGGTAATATATGAACCATCAATCAGCTTCCCTCAAAAGGCCTAATATGGGGGCAAGCAGTTTGCACCTCATGCATACTGGTTGCCTGATATATTTTAAGAAGTAATCTTTATAAATGTTAAAGGGAAAGAAGGGGGAAAAAAACCACTAGAACAATTCAGGGATAATATCTGGATTGAGTAAAAGGGAGCAAGGATAAGATGAAAAGATTAAAGGAGCCAGGAAGGATGGGGTGACAGAGTATGGTAGGTACTAAGAAACTCAAAATTTTAAAAATAGCTATTGTGTATTAAGAGCCAGTTATGGTAAAATCTCCATACACATCACCATTTTAATCCTCACCCTACCCCAAGAAGGTAGACTCATCAAATTCAGTATTCAGATCAGGAAATTTGAGGAATGGGATTTTTTTTTTTTTTTGAGACTAGGTCTGTCTATGTAGCCCAGGTAGCCTCGAACCCGCGGACTCAAGTGATTCCTAGCCTCAGCCTCCCAAGTAGTTGGGATTACAGGCGTGTACCACCATGCCCAGTTTAGGAATGGGGTTTTTAATTTACCCCAAATCATTTAATAATGCAAAGAGGCAGGATTCATTTAGTTTGAACCAAAGTCAGTGTCTCAAGTACCTTCCTGCACCACCCATGTACAAAGCCAAGAGTCTGGGGTAGGTAAGGGAGGGTGGGAGCCATGGAGACAGTGAGGAGGGAGAAGGGACCCATGGAAGCAGTCAGCTAGGACTCAGGCAACTCAAGAGTAGTTCAAAACATAAACAAGCAAAGCCTATATGAGTCTCTAAGTTATTACCTCCTGCTATGAGGTTACTTTCACATGGTACTCTGCCATCTGCCATGACTAATCAAGGCAAATCCAAAAGCCAGAAGGAAGGAAATGATAAAAATTCAAGCAGAAATAAATGAAATAGAAATTAAAAAAAAAAAACAATCCAGAAGATCAATGAAACAAAAAGCTGGTTCTTTGAACAGATAAAACAGATAAACCCCCAACCAGGCTCACAAAGAAGAAAAGGGAGAAAAATAAATAGTATCATAAAAGCACAAATTACAACAGACAAAGCAGAAATCCAGAGGATAATTAGAAATTATTATGACTATATGCAAACAAGTTCAACATCTTGTTTTGATTGATTGAGATGGACAAATTCTTAGAATTATACAACCATCCAAAACTGGATAAAGAAGACATAGAAAGCCTAAACTAACCAATCACAAACTGACAACAGAACTAATACATACAGCAAGGGAAGGGGATAGATGAAGGGTGAAATCCTGGGAGGGATGAGCACAAGAGATGAGGATGATGGTTCACATGTGATGTAAAAAAAAATATATATATATATACCTATACATATATATACACACACATATATATGTATACAATAAAGGGGGAAAAAAGCTGGTTGAGAGGCTGAGTATGTCCAGCAATATAATTTGGGGAATTTGGTTTGTGATCATTTCAGTGTGAATTATCTAAGCCCATAAAGCTATTTCCCAAATTAAAGTTCCTAATTAAAGATACCAACTCCTGGCAATCTGTACCCTTGAAAAAGGGAGAGCTGTTTCCTTATTACCCCAAGTTCCAAGAAAAGTGCTCTGGCAGATGAAAGGATATAATGAGGAGTTTAATTTACATATTTTTACTTTTCAAAAGGAACTAGTTTTTTTTCTTTTGTAAAATTACAGTAACCTATCCCACCCATATAATTATGAATCAGAACTTCTGTGACTGGGGGAAAAAAAAACAACAAAACCTTTTCCTGTGGAATATCAAGAGTCACACCTCATTATGTTCTCAAGTGCCAGCAATGTTTCTCCCCTGTTCAGCTGCTCTCCACGAAAACCACATTTCAAACAGACGTCAGTCACCCTGTACCACAGAGGCCCTGATCCTGGGGCACCAAGATGTCACAACACCTGAAGGGAGGAGTCGGGAAGGCTCCAGGCCTAACAGGTCTACGAGCAGAACGGTGGCTGAAGATCACACCCAGTGCCAACCAAGTGCCAGGGAGGTGAGCGTGTATGTGTGCACATGTGCAGGCACTGGGATTTTATTAGATCTCATCCTACTCGAAACAAATGGCCCATAGACTAACTGAGGTTTAGGAATCTTGTGTCATGCAGATTTAAATGTCACGAGATTTTGTTTTCACAGGATTTTTTTTTTTTTTTTTTTGGAGACTAGGTCTCGCTATTTTTGCCTGTGAAACTGCAGGCTCATGCTGCCTCAGCTTCCCAGTTAGCTGGGATTACAGGCGCGTACCACCACACCCAGCTATAGTTTTTTGGAACTAGGTCTTGCTATGTGGACTCGGATCATGATCCCTGGCCCCGGCCCCGGCCTCCTAGGCTGCCGCTTACAGGTATGTGCCATGCCCGGCCTAGGATTTGCCTTTTTTCTGCACAAACACTGCAGCTGCAAGGCAAAAACAGTTTGTGAAAGCCACCAAAAGTTTCCAAGTCTTTTGTAGGCTCTGAATAGGCAGATAAAATGATTTAACCCCCTAAAGTTTAATGGACTGTCAGAACACTTGTAAATACATAATCTCAGACCCCCAGGGGTGCGCTGAGCCAGCCCCTTTGGGTCAGTGGGTGAGGCCCATGCACCACATGCACAAAAGCTCGTGAAGTCAACTCTCCACTATCAGAACAGGCTCCTTTTCCCTCAAGGCAAAAAAGGGTGGAAGGGAGGACCTGAGCATGACACCGTCTCACTCAAGGCACTTGTCTGTGATGCGAGGTGCTTACCAATGAAATCGACCGATTTGTCCAACCACGGCAAAATTTTCTCACAAAAGCTGTCGTTCACAGGCACTCGCAGGAAGTGAGACTCGGGGATGAAGTCAGGCTTCGGACAGGTGTTACTGGCATTTAACACGTAACCAATCCCATTCTGTTGCATCAGCTCCTGTGGAGGCAGAGGAATTAAGAGTAGCTGATAAAGCACTAATATGAGACCATGTTGAAGGAGTAAAGTTAGATATAACATTAAAAACTACTAGCCTTCTTGAAACAGTGGATTCAGTCAGTGAAGTCCACAAACCTAGCACAATGATTTAGACTTACATTTAAAGCAGGTTTTTTTTGGTTGTTGTTGTTGCTGTTTTTAAGGGCAAAAGGAGCCATTTGAAAGAGTCGGTGTGAAGATCACATGTCACTAATACAGTCAACTCTCTACTATCTTCATTTTGGGGGAGAGGGAGAAAAAGAATACAATTAAACCAAGTTTAAAATGATAATAGATTATATGCTAATTGAACATGCCAGGTTTTCTTTGCCAGATAGTCCTAAGGCATTCTTTTTCTCCATACTCTTTCAAGGCTAAAGTCTATTTCCATAGCTTTAAATATGGCCTCTGTATACTGAGGACAACATTACATCCTCTTAAGTTTCTAAACCCAATTTCCAGCTACCTACAGATATCTCTCTTTGAATGTTCCATAAGCCCCTCAAATTAAAAATGACAGACAACACATTACCTTCCCCCATCTCTTGCCCCTCCCACACCCCAACTCCTATTTTTTTCTGTAATTCCAAAACAGGTTTATAGTCATCACATCCATACAGACTCTAGAAGTAGAAAGCAGGATAGCTAGACTTATCCTCCTCCCTCATGAACCTTTACCCAAATGCTTGCTAACCCTGTGGCATCACCTCCCACTTCCGAGTCACGACTCAGTCGTCACCACCACAGCGGAAAAGCCAACAGGGAGCTCTCAGAGCGTGCTATGCTTTCCTCTTCAAACCACATACTGCACAGAGAAGAGTGATCTTTCTTATAATTAAACCTGAAATGAGTGTTTGATCCAAACTTTTAATCTTATTGCCTGCTCCTTTCCACACCACCTGCATATCCTGCAACATCACAGGGAACCTATGCCCTTCCACACTGGTAGTCACACTGTTCCCAAGCCTTTGAAGGCCCTGCTCCTCCTGAGGCCTCTCCCACATTTCCTGTTGTTTAAATCAACCAGTTCTATGTCCTCTTCCCCACTGACGTATTAACCATTCCTTTTTCTGTTCTCCCATAGTACTTTGCTCTCCCCGTTGCTAAAGCACCAAGCAGAGTGTTATAATTAGCAGGTTATTCTCACCTCTTTTCTAAGTAGAGAAGTAGTGAGGACTTGGACTAGCCAATGTCTTTCTATCTTCAGCATCAGGGACACAGATGCATTCAATGTGTTCCCCTGACACCCTCTACCGTTTCCCAGGCCAGCCTACACAACCCACTTCATATAGTTGTCTGCTGCTGCCTCTCAGGAAATGTTCTAAGCCTGGTACAATTCTGTTCTAAACAACTTGGGTCACTTCCTTTTCTTGAAATGCCAACTCCTCTGCAAACTTTTTCCAACTACCTGAAAGATAACTGGTAATTTTCTTCCTAGTTTACCTTACTGAAGTGTGCCTTTTTTCCCTAATCCCTTCATTTACCAAATCTGGCACAATAAATACACTTTATTTGACACAAAAGTCAGCTTAATGAATCCAGATCATGTATGGAAGCCTCTCTCAACTGGCAGATGATGATGTGCTGTCCAGAATCTATCAGGAACCTGGAGCATTTTTTAGAGTGACAGGCCTGGGGGTCTTCCAACCTGTCCCCGTTGGCTTCAGAAGCAGGCTGTGAAGTCTTATTGGTGTTAACTACAGCTTTTAAACTGTGATGCATGTAGCAAAGATCACATCTGTCTTTCTACCTTATAGTCCATACTGTCCCCTAAAAGAACAGCAGAGGGTCACTGGCCCTTAAGGAAAGGGGCCCTTTTATATTTCCTTATTTCCACAAACAGTACTACACAGATTTATTAAATTAAAAGGGAATGGAAGTAGTAACACTGCTTCCCATCAACATAATACAGAAGACAGAAGTTTCCGCAAAGAGGTGCTGATACTAGTGCACGCTAGGTAATGGAACACACTCATGCAGGACCAGACCATCGCACAACCATGACTCAAATGTAGGTTCCCCACGAAAGAATATAACAAAAGTGCCCTCTGACAAGTAGTCCAATAACCTACATCTTGAAGAAGAGGCCACTTTACCAAAATCCAATTTTAAAAAGTTGCTATTTTTTCAGAGAGCAGGAGCAGTTTTGCATCTTTGCCAGAGGCCTGTTCATCATAATGTGCCATAGTTATTCATGCCTATGAATAAAATAATACCTAACACTTAACAGATGCCCCCTGTGTGCCAGAGCCTGTGCTAATAAGCACTTAAATGGACTCACAACAACCCTTGACACGGGTACTGTTATGATTCCCATTTGAAAAGTGAAACATACTTAGAGAGATACCATAATGTCTGCAAAGCTTACAGACTCAAACCTAAGGTGCTCAGGCCCCAGGCTGCACCCCCTGATGGCTATACTCTGCCCAAGTTCTTCTTAAAGCTAAGTAGACGGAGCAACAAAGATACCAGTCTACATAGAGCCATTTTATTAACAGACGTAAGAGTGGTGGAGAAAGTTTTGATTTCCTTCTTTTTTTAACCATGTCTATAATGAAGTAGAAAGTAAAGAAGCATCCTCTGGCTGTGGACATCTCTGAGGAGACTGTGGATATGATTCAGAACACAAGGTCACTCTTGAGGGAGATTTATGCAGGTTGGATATTCTGCCCCCTTTTTTCCCCCTTTGATGTGGCTTCGACCACATCGTGAACATTACAGAGCAGGTTGTTGTGCTGTGTTACTGTGGTGTCTGCTGCGGGAGGCTAAGGATGAGCTGCCTCACATCTGTTCCACGCTCAAAGCACAGCTCAGAGGCCGCTCTGACCCAATCTTGGGACACAGTGGTACCAGCTTACAGCAGTATGTACAGCACAGAAGTGCTCTTCACTGTGAAAACTGTGTCCCACAAAAGATATACCTGAAGACTGGCAAAAGGTGGGGGGGGGGGAAGATGTTAATGTGATCATAAAATAATTTAAACACAAACAAGAAAAAAATAAAATGTCAATCATAATATGGCCTGCTTTATGAAAAACTTACTTTAAAATATTGACTTATCAATATTATCTGAAAAAAAATTTGTAACAAAAGGGAACGTAATAAAAGAAACAAAAGAAAACAAAACTCCTAAATATCACCATGCAAAAATAATAATCTGGCTACTAAGTTAAATGCTATTAAAAAGTATCCATTCCCTTGAATTTAGCTGTTCCTGTATCAGTGAGAAATCAGTTCAAGGAAGAAACCATCAAAAATGAAACATATGCTGGAAATGTTAACCTAAAATGCAAGTCATAACCAAATGCATTCCAACCAAATATAGTTTCCATTCCTTTAAAGAAGAGCTAGAACTTGTGAAATAGCAACAGTACAGAACCCTTAGATTATGACATTCTTCTAAATATTTTACAGTTGCTTCACTCCCACTTAGAGACAGGGAAAAAAATGTAATGTCTTTCCTTATCTTTCACTTAGGTCATAGAAAAACCAACTCTCTTCCCTCATGTTTCATCAGTGTGTGGACTATTCTAATTAATGTACATAATAAGCAGCACCTTGGCCTGGACAGGCTTGAGTGCACACACAACTACTCCTTAAGCCCACTAATCGCACACTGGACTGAGATCTATCAGAGCCCAGCATCCGCCCACCAGGGTAGCCCTCTCAGAAAGTCAGTTACATTTCTGCTGAAGTTTCATAGGACTGTTGTATTAACTCAATCTCTTGATGATTTTTATGAGCAGCTATGCAGGTAGTTGAGAGGTATCTTATGTATAGTCTTACAGTGGAATGGAGAGTTATGAAGAATGGGTCTGTTTTACAGAATAACAGCTTTATTCACTTTATTATTGCTGTATTCATGGATGTCAATGACTTCTCACCAAATTACAAAGCGATATAATTAGTTCAGTTCTGTTTTTGTTGTGTAAAGCATGCTCAACTGAATATAATTAAACTTCACAATCTCTAAGCTTCCAGAGAGCGGTCATCTTAGGCTATTTAATATTTAGCTCAACTTTGTGTGAAGTCTGCTAACACATGCTTTCTACTGATAACACAATCTTTCTTCTCTGGCCTTCAGATAGGCTTCTGACACTTTGGCCTCTCAGGTTTCTAAATTCCTCATCTCAACTACTTACTCCAGACCTAGTATGATTTCTGTTTTACCAATAACCACCCCCTCCCTCATTTCTAACTCACACAAACTGCCCTCTCTTCAATCACTACCCCCAGAATCCTCCAACCACTCCCTGACCTACATCTCTTGATCTGGCCTCCTGTCTGCCTATAGGATTGTTGGACATAATTCCTGGCACCTAGTAAGGTCTCAAAAATGTTGCCTGTCCTTCACCCCCATGTTTTTCCTCCAGACCCAATTTAAATTCTGGGGGTAATTTTTATAATTGCTCCCTTGCTTCACCCATATTTCTCTGCCCCACCATTGCTCCTTGGTGAGATTACAACTCCAGTCAGATCAAATTCTCACCCTCATCCGCATCTGCACCAGGCAGCTGGCCATGGCCAGAGAAGCCACTCAGCAGTGCTGATGATCTCACCCTCAAGCCAAGCTCTTCAGCAGTCATTTTATTTTCTCTCTGGTTGCAATCCCCTCCCATCCTCACTTGCAGCTGATCTCATTCCCTACTAGCCTGAGAACACTGAAATAATCCAAAGCGAGTTTTAATAAACTTCCACCAGCCCACGTGCCTGCTGTATACTCTACCTTCCCTCCCATGGCAATGAGTGAGTTGTCTGTGTCTTGACTAGTTCAGTGAATGCTCATGGATATGGTCCTAGCAATTCTTCTCCTACCCCAACTTCTCACCCTTCGATCAGCAATTAGATACACCATTATTTCACCCAACTTCAGACTATGTTCTCTTTGCTCTCTTCCCCTCCCACTTCTTCTTCTAGTTTAAAGCAAAATTCTTTGAAGTTTGCATATTGTGGCTATCCCCTTATCTTCTGAATCAGGCTGCCCATCAAACCTGCACATGGCTTACAGAGATCTCCACATTGCTAAAGCCAATAACCAATTTTCAGTTTCCATCTCTGGACCTAGAGCATCATTTGGCACAGCCAATTACTCCTTTCTCTGGGAATGGCTTTGCTCACGTGCCCCTTGGCAAGTGAACTTGAACTACAACCTTCTCCAGTATTTACTTCTCCGCAACCAGGCTTTCAATGTTGATATGTTTTTTTTTTTTCCTCTGCTCCATCTGTATTTTCAATACGAGTAATCTTATCCATTTGTCTGCTAAAGACTCCTAACACTTAGACCTCTTCCTTCAGGTACTCCCCCAAGAACACACACATTCTTCTGTCTACTCAACATTTCCACCTGGAAGTATAAGTGCCTCATACTCTGCACGTCCAAAACTGAGCTCTAGTTCTCACAGGAAAAACTGCTTCAATAAATGGCAGCTCCAGCTTCACTCAGGGCAACTCAAGATCCAAGTCTCCTTCAAGGGTCTGTTCAAAAATCTCAGACTAGAAAATAAAGGTATCCTTTCACCACCCATGAATTCCTATTGTCTTTCATGTCTTCTGAAACACAAGTAAAACTTAATACATGCCAGCACTAACCCCCACTGTCTGCTCTGGAGCCATAGCTACATGTAGACACAAAAGACCTGTATGGTGGTTAGTTCACACTCTAAAACACACCCCAGACCTCAAATACTTAGTACAAGAAAAATGGAAATCATCTCAGTAATTGCTCATGCTGGTTGTATGTTGAAAAGATAATACTCTAGATATATCATGAGAGATCAAATGCATTCAGATTCATTTCATCTGTTTCCTTTTACTTTGTAAATGAGACTTTCGGAAAATTCTGTTTGTGCATGTGACTTCCATTTTATCTCTATGAGTGCTGGTATAGGACAGATCAGGCAGATAGAAAGATCAGGCAAAAAAAGCTTAGCTGAGATTTATTGGTCCTTTATAACAGCCAATTTCAAGGAGTTCCATTTTCCAAAGGATGGGTGTTTCTGATGTTCTACAAACATAGGACTTAAAGCCAAAGGACCCTGGGTTTGAGCGTCTCTGCCACTGAACAGCTTTGAAGTCAATGACTTCTAGGTCACATAATCTTGGAGAAGTGACTTAACAACTCAGGGTCAACCCACCTCTTAGTCCTATTTTGAGTGTTAGATGGCATAATAATATATGTGGAGAATCAAGTATTTAACATGGTAAGTTTATACTTACTGGTAATATACTAGTGGGTAAATATTACATTAACTGTTCAAAAGATCCTCTAAGCATTATGGTTTTTAACATTTTGCTGGCACCTTATTAAAAAAAAAAAAGACAAAATTAGTGAACTTGTGGTTGTTTCTTTGGCTCAGTAGACCTACAACAGGATGGGACAGGAAGTAACATCTGCTTCTATATTTTCATTAAAAAGAATGAACTTTCTTAGGTAAGATGATAAAATCTTCATCTTCAGGAAGAAAAGAAGCCTAATTTTCCTCTTGTTTAAATTAGAGTTGAGCAGAAAGATGGGTTTGTGCTAGCTGTGAAATCGAGGCAAATGTGATTCTAAAACTCATCTGCTGGGTGGGGTGGGTGTTACTTGGGGACTCCACAGAACATTTCTGGAATATCAATTGCCTTTCTTATCAAATGAAGGAATCTGCCTGCATGAGCTCTAAAGTCACCTGCAGCATTAAAATTCTCCTCAGCAATGAGTTTGGAGGTTAAATATGCCAGTTTTCATTTACCACTTTCAAAGCATTCAACTAGGCAGTTGCCTCCCCCTTGAGTCAGCAGCCCTCCATCGCTCACGTCTGCTGTAAAGCCTTTGAACATCTTCCCTAACAACTGTCACCAAAGTTGTTTCACCATGAATGCCCATAAGCCCTCTCTTCCCCTAGAACCATTTCCCCTCAGTGCATCTATCTATGCACAAACCCCATTTGGTGATACATTTAGAAGCCAATTAAAAAAGAACACCGGCATTTTCTGTCCACTACCATAGGTGTAATGATTAAGTTGCTGGACATACTTATAAATCTAGAAAAGCCATGCAGTGAAATGCATGTGCCCTTTATGTCAGAGGCAACAACAATGATCAGTAACACTGTTATTTGTGAAACCAGCTGACTGACTGGTTATGGTTTCCTGGGGTAATTCCAAAGAAAATCTTTAACTAGCGATTTTATATTGGTCTAATTTCTGATATGAACATCCTATAAAGCAGTTCCAGCTTTGCTTCAGGGATACATGTGACTGCAGGAAATTCATTTTACTTTCTGTGACATAGTTTGCATATCTCTAAAAGAGAGTTAATGATAACCATGTGCTCAAAGGCAAGGTGACCCCTTGAGAAAGCTGCCTGGAAGCACAGGCCACTGCAAGCAGGTCTCACAATAAGAACAGACACATTCATAACAGTATTGAGGCAAAAATTTGAAAAACAGGGGTTTTAAACAAAATAGTTTTAAAAAAATAGAGGAAGGAAGGAAAAAAACCTCACTGCTGCCCAATGATAGGGTATTCCTGTAAAGCTGAAGCAAGCCAATCTGGGACTCTGTTTCATAGTCAGCCCAATTCTTCCAGTTACTCAAGGAAAAAATGAATGCCTTCTTGGAGGATCCTTATAAATCACCAACAGTTGAATTCAGATCTTTGACTGCTTTTTCAATTAGAGATAATGTAATGGAATTTTACATTTTAGAGGAACATCACTCTCCAAGAGGTTAAGTGCACACACATTGTTGGGTCAGACCACTGTTAAGCACACACATATTGTTGGGTCAGACCACTGTTACTAGAGGCTATAGACCATTGCAGACACTGGCCTCAATCATGGGGGGAAGGGAATCCCTTTGCTGGACATGGTGCTTGCTGTGGCCCACCTCTTTCCACAGCAAGATCAAGCTCTTCCCTCTTCTATCACAACCAAACTATTTCAGGAAGCCTCAAGCAGGGTGCCTACAGGCATCCTCTCAGCCCTTTGTCCTCTCCATTCCTCTGGTGACCCCCCAGCCAGTGGCCCTGAGCAGGATCTTGCTTGACTGAAGCCCAATCTGATGCTTTTCCAGTACACTGCAGTAAGTACATGAAAAGTCTTGTCCTGTTCCAGGTCTCCTGGGTCTAAGAAAGATGAGCAACTAGGACAATGGTTTACATTTCCTGGGGTAATTGAATCAAACAATAGAACAGAATACTCCAAAAGATGCTGCTGGCTGGAGAGCCCTGGAGAGAAATGGTGGGCTTCCCTCCTTCCCTGGAGAGAAATGGTGGGCTTCCCTCCTTCCCTGGAGAGGTATTAGCGGTGACAGCTAATGGGGGAATACTGTTTCTCCAGCTGCTAAAAACAGCCCTAGAGAAAAGATATTTTTAAAGCACCCACCTTGTTGAGGACATCACGCTGGCAGCCAAGATACAGGTTGGGAAGAATTCGGGTTGGCCCAATGTTGGCAACAGGTAAGCAAGGCTGAGAAATGCAGGTAGGGACAAGAGTGGATTTTCCTTCACAGAGACCAGGGAAACAACGGGAGAATTCAGCAAAGCCACCTGAGAATAAGTATTATAAAATTATGTCAGGTACAAAGACAAAAATCAGCCTTTGTGAACTACTCAAATACAACTGTTTAAAAAGAAAAGCCCCATAAGGAATGCTCTTACACAGCTGGTGGGAGTGAAATTGGTTCAGCCACTATGGAAGACTGTGTGGAGGACCCTCAAACAGTTGAAAGTGTAATTACCATTTGACCCAGCAATTCCACTACTGGGAACCTACCCAGAGAACATGGAAACACTAATTCAAAAGAACACCTGTATGCATATGCTTATTGCAGTTCTGTTTACAATTGCCAAGATATGGAAACAACCCAAATGCCCCAAAACCAATGAATGGCTGAAAAAAAATATGGTTCATGTACACGATAGAATATTATGCATCAGTCAAGGAGGACAAACATGTCATTTGCAGCAACATGGATGGAGCTAGAAAGACTCATATTAGCATAAATAAGGCAGAAAGAAAAAGAGAAATATGGGATAGTCTCACTTATATGAAGAATATAGGAAAAAACAAACAAATGAATAAGAAAAATTAAAAACAACCAACAGAACCGATCCACAAAGTGAGAGGGGGAGGGAGAAGAAAACAGGGGACGTGGAGGGCCCAAAAGATTAAGAAAGATGGTTAACGGGTGTTAAGGAAATGGGAGAATCCAGGGGTACACAATGATGTTTCTTATATATATAATAAAAAAAAGAAAAAGAAAAGCCCAACCTACAGAAGCAAGTGGACATCTGTGCATCTATATTCCTTTCTACAGTCAGGCTGCAAAGTCAGAGGTGTGATCCAACACTAAGTCTCAGCCGCAACAGGATGGGGCAAGTACTAGAAACACTTAACAAGACTCCTCTGTCTCACTCTCTTCAGCTTCAATTCCTCACATTTGCTCAGAGTTCCCAATCCCCTGTAAGAATGCTCTTTGCAGAATGTAAAGAGGATTTAAAGTCAGTAGCAGGAAACGAGGCCAAGGCAATTATTCACAGAAGCAAAAAGAGGATCTAAAAAATGTGAACTGAGGCCAGAGACTATTATTTCTTTAAAATAAAATGGATTAGGCTAATTTTTTTTCGCTAGAACTGGCTTTACATCTTCCTACTCCACAGGTTTTTAATTTCAAAAATCTCACATTCTTCCAGACTCTTCTAAGTACTCTCTGTATGGAGTCCTTGGAATTCCCTGAGCAGTTAGTCAAGGCTCGCAATTCCTGGGGTCTCCTGTTCACTTTGCTGAGTCCTAGAGAAAAGTATTGCCAGACCCCAATTGCTTATTGTACATGAAAGTCTGTGGCAAAGAATTTTACATTTTTCTAGTCCTGTCCTTGGTCTGACTGCTCTGTGACCTTCAGTAGGTCACAGCCTTGCCACCCTAGAGAAGAGAGGTCTCTTTAGCCCCACACTCTCTTCTCCTTGGGAACAGGAAAATGAGTAAGAGCGCCACTGGGTTTTCCAATCTCAATGGTCCTGGCTAACTAAATCCAAAGTCTCCTGGAGCTAACTAGATACTGATAAATTTTCAGATAAACCCCTGTTATTCCAACTCAAGAACTGAAGAGATTTGAAAAATGGGAATAATTGTGTATTTTTAAAATACTATTATATATAAAAACAGCAAACATGACAGGCAGCCCCTGCCCTTAGACCTCTGATCAAATCTTAAACAAGATACTAAAACATCATGAAATATTTACTCTGTGTCCTTGAGTTACACTCTACTAGCTTTCCAGAATCACACAAAGTATGCCCTCAAATCCTGCAGAATTGCAGGGGGTTGAGAAGAGACTATCAACCTTTATTGTCCCCTGTGTCATGTTGACACCCCCCCTCCCACATCACCTACTGGATGCCTCTGTCTCTAGTCTATGATTGATGATTCCATAATACACGAGGATGGCAGGGAGGTGGTGGCCCCTGGGACACCTGTGTAACATAGAAGTGCACTCTAGTCACCAACTTCAGTGTCTACACTGTATTTTTCACTCACAGTTTGCTTACTAAGTTCTTAATGATGGCCTACAGGGAGAATGAGGGCTTCCATCACAGAAACCCCAAGAAGCTTTGTGTGATAAGACAAGGCCTTAGAATCTGCACAGGTGCAGTTCATTTCTGACCATTTCTTTCAGACCTGTGATCTGGCCACACAGAACTCATTGTTCTCTCACATGCTCTGCTGTCCTCTTGTCCAGAAACACGTCCCTGCCACCATGCCCCAGGTGCACACACGCTCAAGCCCCACCATCATTCAGAAGAGCTAGCACATGAACTCCTGGAGGGGACTTCACCATTTTGTCTGACGAAGCAAGATTGTTAAGTCATCAGGCTATCAGTTTTCCTCATCAACAAACTGGGTACCATAATCACCCCTGTCTCAGGGTCACGGAGGTTAAAAATTAGTTAACCCAAGTAAAGAACTCTGAGACTGGCAGTAGAGTTATGGAGGATCAGTGATGACTGTTTCACCAGTGGTCACCATTCAGAGCCTTCCTCCACGCTTGATCTGCAGCTGATAAAATTCAGCTGAGGTGGCACTACCTGATCTGGGGCGGGCCAGGAAGCGATCTCCACCTCCAGCTGCTAAAATGGGGATGTGTTTTCCCTGTCCAGGGGAGTCCGCACCCCCCTTGCCAAACCTGCAAGAGAAAAAAACTTGCAGAAGCTGCAGAGAGAAGACAGACGGAGGCTGCATCTTGGGGCATTTTGGATGTTCAGTTGGTGGAAGAAAAGAGAAAGAAAAAGGAAAAACTAGAAAGGCAAATGGCTACATCTGGACCTCCATCAGAAGGTAGACTTAGATGGACAGTTTCATAAATTATAACATGAGTGGAAGTCTAGTGCCAACAACTAATATCTGCAATCAAGTGGGCATCCTCAATCTAAAATCTTGTTTTTGAATAAATGAAGATTCAGATTTTCTAATACTAATATCCTTAAATGCAGTGCTTTTCGTTATTGGAATATTGAAAATGCTGTTGATTTTCAAGTTTAGAAAAGTACAAGATCTTTTATTGAGTACTTATTTTCCTATATTTGCTTTTCTGCAGATAGTGAGCACTTTTCCATTTTTTGATAGTTAATAGTTAAGACATCAACATGTAAAGCATCACCAGTAAAACTTCTGTATACACCTCAGATACTAAAATTTTCAATAGACTTCCTTGATAAAGAAATCTAGATTTTTTTTTTTTAGATACTTGTGCTTTAACCTTGGGTGTTTATTTCATTATGTGTGAAGACATTTGCTTAAAATTATGGACTTGGTGCCTTTAAACTGATCATCAGGGAAAATCTTTAATAAACCATATGAAGGACTTATGTGGAGGAACATTACAAATTTTTATAACCTACTATGTCATCAATATTTGTAGAAAAATTTTAATTTTGTTTAATTTATTTTCTATTTCTGTAACTTATTAAAGTAACCTAGTATGTTTTACATTAAAAAAAAATTCAGCTGAGGCACCAAGTGAAATGGTCATATTTCCCAAAGTGTGCTCCAGCATACTGCCGAGGAAGGAGAGACTGGTCCAAAAAATAAGAAAATACTCCATATCCCCTCTCTCTGAGCCACAGAGAAGATACATTAGCATACTGAAGGCTTGGAAAAAATTATTTAATATCGTTAATTCAAATAAGCTTCCCAAACTTTTTTTCACTATAGAATTCCCCTACCTATTCCCTGTTAGCCTTTCCCAATCTATTGATAGTTCAATTACATTTATGCTAGATTGAGTTAAGACCTTCATCATGGTTAACATGGAGACAAATAGAAATCCCATAACTACAAATACAGCCCAGAGGCAATTTCAAAAAAGTATCATATGGTGACCACACCTGAGTACAGAAATCCTGTATGGTCAGACAATGAATAAGGATGTGAAAACAATGGAGATGAATAAAAAAATACAAACAAAAAAAAAAGCATGCGCCAATATTGCCACCAGTAGATGAGTATCACTGTTTCGATTTTGTTTTACTACTTTTCAGTTGCTCTAATTGCACAATAGTGATTTAAGGTGAGGTTTCTCCCCCCAGGTGATTCTTACAAAAACAAATGTAAAAGAGGCTCATCATTCTTGCCTCTCATACAACTATCCCACAGAGTCACTGACAGACACAATTTTGACTACAATTAAACTGTATGAGCTTGCGTTTTGACTTCTATTAACTTCTGTGGTTTGGCGGCTTCTTCAAGAACTGCTTTTGTGTTTTGTTTTGTTTTTTTTTTTCTATTCTGGGTCCAAAACATTCCATGGGATGTTCTCTTATTTAAATTCAACATTAACTGTATTCCAGTAAATGTCCTCAGAAAAAGGATAATAAGCCAGACAACCTAAGGACACTGCCCCGGAATTCCATTTTGAATGTATAATCATGCTTACAGATAAGTAATCACAGAACTACTCAGTGTTCACCGTGTGACAAGAATTGTTCTATATCCTTTCCAAGCATTTATTTAATCTATGAATTCAGGTACCCTATAAAGTTTGTACTATTATTATGCTAAGGAAAGAGAGGTACAGAAAGACTGAGAGTTAACAGGGAAAGCAAGGATGTGAGCTCACACCATGTAGCTCTGGAGACGGCACCCTTGATGACAGCCACTACCACATTGCTTAGCACACGACAGAATTCACTTCAGCTCTCTCCAGGTTTTGGGAACAACCCTGCTGCTATCAATGGGATTCTATTCTCAACAGCCATGTTGACTAATAGTGCCAAGTCTCAATTCTGAGAGAAATGGGCCTTTCTCAACTGGATGGAAAAATTTTTCCCCAAAGCTATCTGGTTCAAAAGCCCCAATGAGGGAGAAAAAAAGGGAAGGAGGTCAGACACACCAGAGACACAAAAGCTGCTTTAAATGCATATCACAAGAAATCTGACAGATGAGTAAGGTAAAAGACAAACAGAGCTGTCCACTAGTTAGTGATCAGTCTGCAAGCTGTTCATGAGGCTGTGCGCTTCAGCCGGCCTCCACACAAGGGGTTTCAGAGGAGATGCCATTCAGCAACCATCCCAACCCACATCGGTCAGTCAGGCTATCCTGAACAGCTGTGACATTCATAAGTACAGTGATCCTCAATGATCTTAACTATAGCAACTCTCAAAAGTGAGTGTGGTCCTTGAACATTCAAAGCCAGCACCAAAATAAACAAGAGAATTCTAAAAACACACGTCAGCCTCAAAACCAGCAAAAAAGTCAAACAACAGAGCAGTAAGTTGTTATAAAATACATTGTAAAACAAACAAAAGAATCCTTTTTACAAATCCTTTTAACTGGTCTCCAGCACAAATCAGAAGAGCCTTCACATATTTAGCAGATTTTGTTGAAATCAGGGCATTCATTTAGTGCTCAGTCTGGCTCAAATGGTCCCAAACCATGGCTCCTAGTCACTTCCAGAAAACACTGCCTTAGCCAGAAAGACATTTTTCCCTGATGGTTATCTGTGACAGTGTTCCACTCCGCCGACATCCTCCTTCATTGACAGCTTTTTCCATTCACTGACCTTTCATTCATTGTTGCACTCTAGCGACCCCAGTTTCATTTTGCTAATTAACAACAGATGAGACACTGCCTGGTTTCCCCGAACCCTTAAAAGCTATCTGTGGTTACATCAGCAACTCAGTTTTGAACTATGTCTATGATGTTCCTCTTCTTACAAAGCAGCCCCATGTAGGAATTCATTACGCTATGCAGCTTACAGATGCATGGAATAACACTGTGTCCCACAGACTCCACCTCAGATTCCTGTGCAAGAAGACACATCAGTTCATTATCCTTTGTTTACTGTGAGAAGCGGTACTGAAAAACAGATAAGCTGCTTGGAAAAGTTTTAAAATAGTTTTTAAAGCTGTTCAGGACTTTCACTCATGGTTCAACTGTGCCAAATTTCTCCCAACCCTCAATTTTATGCTGTTCATCACTTGGGATTACAAACAATAGCAATTTGCATAACCCACACTTGCTTCCCTGAGAAAGACCTGACACTAGGGATGGTTGTATCTGCTATTCAACCTGATACTAGATGTACTTTTAAGATTTATGTGTGTTCTCTGCAGACACCCCTGGTCTGCAGACAAATGGGGCTAACGAGACCTGTAGACAGAGGCACGCACAAACCACTGGCCTCTAGAGATCTGGATGGAACAGGCAGATAATCTGCAGTGGTAAAATCCATGTTTGCTTGTTAGTCTCCCACAAATCTGTCCACTAGAATACATGTTTATGAATAAACATGTTTATACATATAAGATACTTTGGACAGAGAAAACATTTGGTGAAGCTTAAGAGCCTACATAATTTAGGTATCACTTCATTCTAATTGTACCAAGAAAAGACTCTTAAGAGCATCTCCCTCACAATTTATTGAACCACCGATCTGTGAAGTAAAAAAATCTACCAAGTGAAAGAAAACGCATTTAACAACTCTACTGAACAATTCCAGCTAGTGGCTTCTATTTCTTTTCTTTGGTGCTTATAGTGGCATCTATGCTCTATTTTAGGATGAACACAGTTTCACAGTCTACGGCCATACCACCCTGAACACACCCGATCTCGTCTGAAAACAGTTTCACAAACAGAACATATGAATTAAAAAATTTCAAGTTATAAACCAGTCTCTTTTTTCTCAAAACGAAAGGGTATTTACATATAAACAAAGGTAGTACTCTACTAGAGCATAGGAACATAATTTTTTTTACATTGCAAATTCTAAAAATGAACCCTTATCCTTTTAGTCAAACTAGAGATAAATAATACCATTACTTTATAATGACTCACTGCCAGGAAAAATGGGATTTTTCCACTTATGCTTCTGTTAGGTAGCAAGCTGACAGCTGTACCACTAGATAGAGCTGACCAAATGGGAAGGAAGAATTAAAGGCAACTAATTCTTCCCCATAATTCAGCAGTTATAGATAGTAACCGTATTTGTAACAGAGCTTGACTTTATGAAAGATACTTCTGTAAAAAGTCATATGTGAATCTAATTTTTTACACTAAATAGTTTGTGCTCAGCTTGTACAGTTTTTATAGCTTTAAAATATAGTTCTCATACAGTTTCATCTTTTGATAAAATAAAGACTCCCTTTATGTGGCATAAATACAACCCATTCGTTTGGGAAGATGTATGGCAAAAACGTACCAGAATGTATGGGCATGACAAGTGGGGAGTACGCCAGTACCTGCAGGAAACTGTTCTCTCCAAACTAGCGATAAAATCTACTGCTTTACAGATGATGCAAAGAGACAACTATGATATCAGAAATTGAAATGTTGAAATATATATTTGGCAGTCAGTATTTGAGCTGTTCATAGAAGCAATAAAATGATTTTATGTTTTAGTCTAAACTGTTTCAGAAAACTCTGTTCTCTACCTGCTTAACAAATTATTCAAATGACAAATGTGAGAAATCTTCCAGAGTTAGCATATAGATGGAATGCTGACAGTAGTTAAATGAGAAGGGCAACCTGATTGTGTATCCTCCCAAAAAGTAAACAAAAATATGTAAATATAATAGTCCAATATATACAAGTTGTCTGGGAAAATGACATCCACAATCATTTCTGGGAGGGTAGAGAACATGGCATATTTTTTCTTAACAACATTAGTGACATCTATGCTCTATTTTAGAATGAATAGTTTCACAAACAGAACAAATGAATTAAAATTTTTCAAGTACTAGCAGTAAAAAAATTATGAAATATTATCAAAATAATGCAACTGATAATTTCTTGTGATTCTGAAAATCTAATCTTAATTGTTCTTCAAAATACAATGGTCTACATCAATTCAACCGGAAAAATTCAGAAGAGTCCTCAGAAGATGTAGCATGATTAACTAGTCTGTTGATCTTTAAAACTGGCAAATGAAACTAAGCCCAAAAACACCTTTTAAAACACACAAACACACACACACACACACACACACACAGAGTCTCTGTCTCTGTCTCTCTCTCTTCCCCCTCCCTCTTCCCTTCCCCTCCCTCTCTCCCTCTTTCTCTGTACCCAGTTAGCTCTGTCGGTAGAACATGAGACTCTTAAAACACACACACACACACACACACACACAGAGCCAGGACTCTTTTTAATAAATGCCCTCAGACAAACAAAGAATGTTCCAAAGAGTGCAACAGAATAACCAATTAAATGGAATATGGCCTTAATCCACCACTTGGCTGAATAAAACCTACCAGCTCTGTAAGCAGGAGAGCCAGATTCACAAGCGTTAGCTCCACCACTGTCCTGTGGTGACTTTAAGGTATGAAGACAACAGTACCCTGGGGCCAGCCTGAGAAAGAGGGACTGGGAAGGCCTCTACTTTCACCAGCATGAAGGAGAACATTATTGGGGAGATCACATTTGCTCATCTTCACCTGAAAAAAGGAAGACTTCCCAGTTTATCTTTTAGGGCTTAATGTCCCAAATTCCAATCTAACCATTCAAATTCTAACATTTTCAACTTTCTTTGGTTGAAAGATCTACTGACATTTCTAAAATAAATTCAAAGTCAGCATCCTCTCTCCTCCATTATGGTCATCAGACACATTCCTATTCATGTTCACCCTGTTCTGTATCACTTCAGCACCATTCCGTTGACATGCCAGCATGCTGATTTGTCTCTATGGTATCTCTGTTGTCTGCTACTACTGCCCTAGGCTAGAACCCCTGCACCTCACTCTTAGATAAATTTCCTAACAGCTCTGAATCACTTTTCTGTTTCTTCTTCTAACTCATTTCTACTTTGTTGTTAGGTAAAGAATCCTGAAATAAATTTTTAATATATATTCTGCTCTCAAATACTCATTCCAAAAAAAAAAAAAAAATCCAAACTTCTAGCCATACATTGAAAATCCTCCATAATCAAATACCAATCCATTATGTAGCCTTTTGCCTACCAACACCCTAAGTCATAGTATGTAGATCACTTAACACACCTATGCTCAGGCCTTTGGTGAATCAGTCATTTTCTATTTCCCTCTAAACCATAAGCAAGTCCAAGTTAACAGCTCTATAATAGCAGTGTATCCAAAATTATTTTTACCACAAATATAAAATACATTTTAATTCAAGAATGCCTCACACACTCACCACTGAAACAAGTTTTACTATATAACTTTTCCTTACAAAGATAGTTTTTAATTCTGTTCTGTCACACTAAAAAAAAAAAAAAAAATCTTCCCAACCAGCATATCTAGGTAGGGTCTTGCCAACTGAGAACTTGTATCACATTTACAGCAATCATCTGGCAGTATTTACCACTGACTGGGTAACTGAATTATTTGTGTGTGTGTGTGTGTGCGTGCCTGCACTGTGTGTGAAAGAGAGAACTCTTAATTCTCTAGCTATAATACATTGTGACCTCCTTGTGTATACAATTTCTACCTTATACACATTTAGAATCACCTCAGCAATTAGCATAGTGCCTGGCACAAAATTAGAATTCAATAAATGTTTATTGAATCCTTCCTTGTTACAAATGAATAGCTGTTGATGGACATAAGACCTGTGTATTTTTGGTGTTCAAAGGATTTCCTGATTCCATTCAAAGCTGAAAGCTATGTTGGCATGGGTGGGGGCCCAGAATCTACTTCCTATTTCTGGATCACAATGCCCCAGAAGACTCTCAGGGTAAGAAAGAAGATCCAAGGCAAGAAAAGTGCTTTTCTTCTACTAAAGGTAAAAAAGATCATTGAATGAGGATTCAGAGCAACCCCACTGTTTCTGCCATAGCCAGGGGACTGTTTCTTGAAGGAAGAGAGGGAGTGTTTTTTTTTCTGGTGTCCAGAAGAGGTTCAGGATTCCATATGTTTCAAGAGTCCACCAAAGCTCAAAGTACAAAGCTTGAAGAATCAAGGCATAGAATTTAGGAGACAAATGAAACCAACTACAATCACACTCCTGAAGAGGAAAGTGTCTGTTGGGTAACCCTATGGTGATCATCACAAGCTCATTGCAATGAGATGATCAGTCAGGGAAAACTATGAGTCAAGAGGAAAAGGAATATGAGAACTGAGTCTCCAGGGAATGACTCTTAGAATCAAGTTTGACTAATCATAAACCGTCCATGAATCACCAGATAACTCACTTCTCGGGTCTTTCTCTGTGAAGCCCAGAGCATTCTGATCTCTCCAACAGCAGGTGCTCAGACCCTAAAACTTCTGGTCTCACATTATAGAGACTGTCTTCTTTGGCCAACTGCACAAGTTCCCAGGACACATCACAGAGCAGTGAGGAAGAGGAGGATACCTGTCCAGTCAACCCAATGCCACCAGAGACTCTTGGGGTTCACACACAGTTTAAAAAAGACATTGGATGAGCACCTACTGTGAGCTGGACCCAGTGCCAGGGGATATCACAGTGGTAACCAAACAAAATACCTGATTGGGACTGACAGTTTAAGGGGGACGAACTTTAACCAAATCAATGATGACAAGTGCAAAAGGAGTATGTGTAACAGGAAATCAGTTTTGCCTGGTTGCTAGAGAAGGCCTGGCAGCTACACTGAATCTAACAGAGGACACCTTGGTAACTGGTCGAGAGGAGGAGGCTGAAAGCAGGTGGTAAAGAGTCTTGGTGCCGTCTAGACAAACTGATCCAGCAGATGCAGAGCAATGAGTTCGGGCCTACCTAGCTGAAATAAGGAAACAGAACACACATGAAAGTGGCATCTGATGAAGTTAGAGGGGCAGGCAACACCCAGCTGCTGCAGGGCTTGGTGAGTCCATTAAGGACCTTAGGATTTATCCTAATAGGACCGAGACATGTTGAACTGGGGTGTGAGATAACCTGGATGACATTCTAAAATTAAAAATAAAATAAAAGCACAACACCAGGTACAGTGAGAGTGGCAAGTCAGAGGATGGGAACAGATCAGTCAGGCAGCTCCTGGAGTTATAGAGGGAATGTAATATTGGCTTGACTTAGTTGGTTGTATAAGAGGAGGAGAAAAGACAGACTTGATAAGTCAGAAGAAAGATCTAGAGCCTAAAAAATGGTAAGTGTAGCCATCAAGCCTCCAGTGGCTTGTAATATCCCCTTCTGCTTTAAAGGGCTCACATAATTTGATTTTGTTTTCCATTCTCCCCTTCACAATAAAATCTCACTGTCCTCTAAAATCTATGTTTATTCCTGACATTCTTAATCATGTTTTCGCCCTACAATGAGAATGCCAAGGTCCATGCCTACCCAAATCTTACTCATCTTTCAAGGTTCAATGAAAATTCCATTGCCATAATCAAATCTCCCTCAATTTCTGTAGACCACAAGTTATCCTTATCACTGTATCACACAGCTTAGCACATGATCATTTACTCTCCACTTTCATCCATGGTGGGCATGTTTCCCCAAGTGAACCATTAGGTAGTCAAGGGCCTCTTGCCTTTCTGGTACTTACTCACTTAGCCCAGGGCCCCACCCAGACCAAGCCACAGAAGTGCCCATAAACTAAGAGGCTGAGAGGTTGATTTCATGAAGAGGCCAAAGAATATGCCTGGATCTGGCAAGTCTCCAGAGTACACAGATGACAGGGGTCTGAGAAACTGATGTCACCGCTGTCATCTAGGGTGCTTTGGTTTTGTGCAAAATATCAGGATGAGAAACCAAGGAACTATATTTAGTCTAGTCTATAGTCCAGTTTTGAAAAAGACTCAGTCTTGGGCAATATGGCTTAGCCACTGGGAGCTAGGAAGGGACATAAACTGGCTTACCACACTGGCAGGTAGCAATTGGAGAAAGGATGATCCAACTTGAATAACCTCATGCAAACGGAGGCTTAGAAAGACGTGGCAACCAGTAGGTAAACAACACCTAATTTTAGCCTATTTTCACTGGCTCCTTGTCACTACAGCTTTCAAAATACCAGACTAGTCAAATTTTAGAGTACTTTTACTAAAAACCATTAATTTTTATCTTTGATACTGGCTTGAAACAGAATAAATGAAGAGTTCCTCTCCCTAGACAAAAGGATAGAAGAAATTCCAAACCAGATCACAGAACATTGATAACAATAGCACAAAGAGAAAAATCTGTAATGAGGATGATCAGGGTTCTTCTCTGCTTCCATGTGGAAGGACAGTCACTGATTCCATTACATCAGAGCTATACGATTTTCACACAGAGCTGTGGACTCAATCTTAGATCTCTGTTAAATTGAAAATGTGTAAAGGATACATTTTTATTTATAAAAAGAATAATTTTTATTTACTCCAACTTGTAACTAGACTGACAAATCAAACCCAAATAAGTACGTATTTGGCCTTTATCCAGGGCAAACATTAATCCAAGACTGAATGTTTACAAAAGTCCTTAGGACTTTACCTAACACTGTACTTATTAGTAAGCACTTAATACATGGTATCTTCTCTCCTTATTCAGGCTATGTTTCAGCACAGAGTAGTTAGGCTTTTATATACACTTGTTTTTATATATTGCTTCATTTCCAAAACTGTAAAGTAAGAATATGGCCCTGACAGCCAAAGGCTGACAAAGAGCTATGACAAACGAGCCTTTCAAGATTAGTCTGATCTGAAATGGGCACCCTTGACATTCAGTCCAACATCCTGATGAAATTCCAGAAGGGTCTGGAATTATTAGGGATATAGGTCTAGGGTGCACAGTGAGAACTTGGGAGATTCATTCATGGGCTTAGTCATTTTCCTCACATGTAAACGAAAGGGCTAAAGTCTGAGACTCATTTATGATTTTTTTTTTTTTGACTATAAGGTTACCCTGTGGCTCATCACAACATAGAAATGAGGGTTGTAGAATGAATAAGCTGCCATGGGTTTCATTTGTTTTCATTCATAGTCATACAAGTAAAGGAAAAGGAATATATAATAAACAGCATTTTTCATCTGTAGGCTGATCTTTATTTCTACTAAAGTAAACCATTTATTCTCTCTTGGTTAGCACAAAGTAAAAGCTTGTTTATTATTTTCAACTTGGTACTCTTAACAATAGAATAGAAAAAGCAAATAGGATAAAATGGTACAGAGTGACTAAAAGCAAAGAAACAGGATTATTTTTCAAAGAGAACATGTTTTCTGAAAGTTCAGAAAAACTGATCAGTAAGTCAGTATTAGCAACTGTTTGTTTTTTAACAATAATTTTTAAAAAAGCTATTCATAGAGATGTATTACCTAATACAATTCTCAAAACAGGATCCTTGGTTATAAAATCATTTTATGAAATAAATGTTTATGTCACACTTATTCCTGTCACTCCATTACTTTGAATTCTTAAACCTTGTTTTTAAAGATGATTGTGGGAAGGATACAAGTCTTCCAACTGTGTTTATTCAATAACTGACTTCAAAAAAAGTCTTTAAAAAAGAAAAATTGGTTTTGCCATTACCTAACCATTAATGAGAATGGAAAATGTCTTCAAGGGATCCAAATTTATTCTTTTTTGTTAAGATGAGTCTGCTCCTTGATAACTTAAGTCTTTAATCTTTGGGCATGAAATAATGTTGTAATTTGGGAGTGAAATAATGCTGAAATAATTTAATCTTTGGGAGTGAAATAAAGTTTTGGCTTGGAGACTTACTATTGGTTAATTTTTAAAAATCAGCTGATATTGACTTATCTATACATAAATTACTTCACTCAATCTCAGGTCAGAAGAATTCAAGGACTTACATCTTTGTAAGTGGTGCTAGATTTCTTGATCTGCTCACTCTAATAAAGCTCAGGACTTAAAGCTCATGCAACACAAGCATTGTTTAGCTATAGAAGTAGTTTTATTGACCTTAAAACTACTTAAATGAATGGAAACATTTTCATATTGGATACTTCTCCCACAGCAGGTGTGTTTGTTCTCTCTGAACAAATACAATTGGCAAATAAATCATTTACTTCAAAACAATTTTAGGTTCTTGTTACACTTAGTTTCACTATTGTTAATTACTATCACTTATACTCTGAACTAGGAAAATGAATAGCATGAAACAGAAATGGTAGAAACCTAATTTATATAATCAAATATTTACTGAAAGTTTAAGATGTGCTAGGTTTATGAGCCTTATGGGGAACATGAAATGATAAGATAGAGTTCTTAGCTCTGCTCAGAGAAACAGAATCCAGTTGGGTAGTGAAGCTCACATATGAAAATCGTAAATGACAGTATCAGGCGTAAATAAGTTCTTAAAGTAATAATGAAAAACTTGAGACAGAAGAGTATATGACTATCAAGTTAGTCATTTTTTCAGAATACCAACAGGTTTAGAAAAAGGGAAAGTTGGTCAGGCCTCAGAACCAGGTCAAGGTCACTGGCCGAGTACAACCAAAGATGCAGTCAATATAGGCAGAGTTCATTGCAGAACAAATTCTAAGGTTCAGGATTAGAAGGCCCGGGGATCAGATCTCACTGTCACTTGTCAGTATGGCTTAAAAAAACCCTGGTAGCAGCTGAAATTCACTAGACTAGCTCCATCCTGCTTATTCCCCTTCTTAAGTAATCCTCCTCCGACTGACATCTTGAGAATATGACTGGAATTTGTGCCACAGGTCTTTACTTCCATATCTAATGACCATAAAAACCACTTCATATAGCTCACACTTACTTCCTGAATAATTTCAACAGGAAATTTAAAATTGGAAGAGACATTACTCAAAACACTTGGTCTTTTTGTTACCACATCCATGTAAGACAGACAAACATCTCTTACCACTGAAAGCAATAGGGACAGTAACTTTCCCACCTTGAGAAGTTAGTGTGCTTTTCCACAATTATCTCCCCCCTCACTCCCAAGGGCATTTTTTTTGAAACATGTGTCCATATGTCCTCCTCTCCCACATCTCTGAAACACACTGAGCAGCCAGCCCTTGGTAAAAATAAAACACAAACAAAAAACCAACCAGGCTGCCAAGCACTGAAGTTAGCCCTCTCAGCAGTCCCTTATACTTGTGCTACTTTTCTGTCTACTCTGACCAACAGACTCTCAAACCAAGGGAATATTTGATGGATCAAAAGTTTTAGGATGTTTGAGGGGAGAACTTTTAACCACCTAGAACTTTCTTTTTAATTGTCCTAAGAGGTCTGACTGCTCAGAAACTCCCAAACAAAGCAATCCAGGCACTAAGGCTACTTCCTAAACTGAAAAATACAGTATTCTAGGCTGTGGATTACTATGTATGCTAGTGATACATTTCATTTATTTGTTTTATATATGACTTTTGTCCAGGCTAAGGTAATGTCTCCTGTCTGAGTTCAGGGTGTCAGGTCATGTGTCCCTAGACTGATGGAGCTCATCCAACTGAGGTCATACTTCCTCACTATCCTCTGAATATTCCTCGCAAGCCACATATGAGTAATAGAGCCACCCCAAGTAACAAAGGAGTGTGTTTGGAAAAGGGCAGGAGTGGGTTCAAACAATGAAACAACTGTTTCAACATATACTCATTCATCTAGGGTGGGTTTACTTGGCCAAGAGCCCCCCCCTCAAAAAAGAATAAAGTGGGATCAATACTTGCTGTGTTAAACAGGCTGGGATACCTCTTTAAGAAAAACCCCAGCCCCATGAATAGGATTCCAAGGTAAAGTCCCTCAAGGTGGCCACAAAAAACACAAAGTGAGTTCCTGAACTCGCTTAAGTTGAATGGAACATGAATAACGCAGTTGTCCCATGTAACACAGTTAAACTCCCAGTACTATATGTGTTTCTGACAAGAGGCAGAGGTCAGCACTACAATTCTCCGACACAGAATCCTGGAAGTTGTCAGAAGACAAAATGGGCTTCATCAAAGGACACTGCTACAGAGATCAGACAGAAACACCCCAGAAAGGAAAGGTGCCGCAATGAGGATCTGGAAGAGACAGGAAGCTACCCTTTGTTCCTTGAGAACTGAAACAAAAGCTGATGAGACAGAACTGTAGACATGGAAACCTCACACTTGCAGAGGTAAAAAGTGTTAGGTAAGTTGCCAACATTTAAAACTTAAGTGTTTATCCTTCTACCTACCAATCAATAGTCAATAAAATAAAATAAATAAAATGGTCAATAAACCACATTTACTGCATCCGCCTGGCAAGAAAGCGCTAACACTGTGAAGAAAGCTAGTTATGCCTAGTTTGCTTCCTCAGACTTCTTGTGAAAGGGAGACTCTGCTGATGTATCAGAGGGGCTGTGTGTCATTCCACCATCTACCCTGTGCCACGTGTGACTGGAAGGGCTCTAGAAAGATCTGCAAACAAGCCAAGAATGATGAACACTCCCATTTGGAATTTGATGAAAGGGAACTCCCACGCCACCCTCCTTAAGGGCATATATAAAATGCACTTGATTAAATCATCTGGTTGCTTAGTGTTTGCAAGTTTAGACTCTTTTTTAGTTAGAAAAACAAAACAAACCAAAATACACAACTGAACCTATTTTAAAGTAGTCACCCTCGTTATGAGAAGATATGACCTGCAGGTACACGTACCTACTCTCATTGTTTATAACCTGAAAGCATGGTGAGCTTATGGCTGAAGTCCACTTTAATGATGAATGTCTAATAATTTGACACTGTAATACCAGTCTGTTCTTTGCTGGAGTAGGGGGGGTGGAAGGTGGAAGTGTGAGGACTAAGAGAGGAGCTGAGTTGTACAATATTAGGGTTCTTTGATCACCACGGAGTGGAAAAACTCCTGAGAGAAGCCACTGGCTTGCACTATTTATATATTTACCCCAATTATTGTGACCTTTTGGGCTAACTAATTGCTAGTGAACAGGCATTTGGGCTAAGTCAAAATGATACTGAGATGTGGAAGAATGACAGCATTCAGGGTAAATGGAAGAGTGACATCAACTAAAGTTATAAAGAATCACGTCAGGCCTTAAGTTCAATGTTGTGATGACAAGTTGTACTTTGAAACTCTAGGTGAAAGAATGCTTACACAAGGGCTCCCAGTATTTTGGCCCCTCCCAGTCCTTACCTGCAAGCAGGTGAACGGAGTTAAAGCTCTTCTCCAGTTTACCCAGAAGTACAGTGAGAAAACAGTCTGAAGACAGAGAGGCCACATCTTGGGAGCTCTGGTCATAAACAACAACCTTCTGACTGCAGTCAATGTCCACCTGAGTGCAAAAGGGAGGCTATGAGGTGAGAAGATGCCAAGGGCACCCTCCTAAATGCTGGGGCTGAAGAAATAACCACTTCAATTAAAAAATGTGAGTTAGAATGAGAGGCAGTCACCTTACTGGATAAATCTAACATACACCACATGTTTAAATGCACATAGAAACCACTTTTCCAAGGCAGAACTGGTACCATATTTTGTGCTTCAAAGGCCTTGGTTTTAAATCCTGAATATTGAGCTGGGCACGGTAACATGTGCCTTTACACGCAGCCTATAGCATGGCTGAGACTAGGAATCACTTGAGTTCGAGGGTTCAAGACCTGCCTGCCTGGGGCAATATAGTGACATCTAGTCTCAAAAAATACCTGGGCGTGGTGGTGCATGCCTGTAATCCCAGCTACCTGGGAAGCTGAGGCTGGGGATTGCTTGAGTCCGTGGTACCCCAGGCAATGTGAGCCTGCGGTTCCCCAGGCAAAATAGTGAGACCAAGTCTCAAAAAAAACAAAAAAAAAAAAACAAAAAAAACCCCACAATCCTTAATATTGTAAGAGGGTCAGGCTCACAAAACAAAAAAACATGCAAAGCAGACATCATGTTCCTTGAAACATGTTAAAGAAACATGTAAAAAAGTAGTTGCTTTAACAATGAAGTCAGTTCATTTAGCAAAATTAAAACATCAATTCATTTTTTTATTCCTGAAGGAAAGAAATATCCTTAACTACCACAAAAATGCTATTTTCGTCTGCCAAGAATAATTTTCCTTGAAGATAATATGCTTAAAACTTGACCCATGTAACCTTTAAATAAGTAAGAAATAAAATAAAAAAGAAAGACTTCTAACAATTATTTTCATTCCTGGGCTTGAAATTCCTCTCTTGAAAACAGAGACTGCTTTTCAGGAATTGTATGTAAAATCCAAACTAATATATTATTGTACGCTTGTTAATAATCTGTTATGTCAATGCATAATTAGTAATCATTAAGAATATAATACACTGGTTATTATAAGAATTTGCTAATGTTTAAATTGATAATTCTAACAAGTCATTAGTAAGAAAACACATCCCTTGACCCAAGTTAGCCTTTCTTGTATTGCATAGAAATATCTTTAAATGTGACTTGATTAGTAAATTATTTTTAGGCATCCTAAAGTATCAAATTTAAAAAGCAATCAAAATTTTCCTCCAGTTATTATTCTTTCCCTGCTAAAAAATGAGGCTTCAGTTAAAATGATTCCCCAATGTGCCCATTTACTCTAAAAACGGAAAACAAAGCCTTACCTTATGTTTGGCTGAATGCTGGATGAGTTCTGTAATTAACACTTTGTCCTGCTGCAGCCTTCGCTTCATCAGCTTCGAGCAGTTGATATTAATGGCTTCCAGAATGTGCGATGTATTGTATTCCACAAACGGCCGGCTATCAATCAGCAGCACTTTTTCTGTTCCACTTTCCAGCAGAGCCACCAACCTCTCAGTAACAATTTGAGTTCCAATCATCTCATGGGCCATGACAACAGTAAGTCCTCTTTCCCACCTCCTCCTCTAATTTGCCACGATGATGTAACTCAAAGGCTCAGCCGCTCCATTGTACTAAAAACGGATGAGGTCAGGCTGGTGGTGACTGGCAAAAGGAGAGTTAAACCCATTCCAGCAAGAGTCCTCCAAGTGAATGTCTCTTTCTCTTTCCCGTGGATGCGCTCTTGCAAAGGACTCCTTCCACAAAGCAGCCCCTCACATTTGATTCATAAAGAGATGACTGGAATAACCATCCCACAACAAAAGATGCTCTGGGGCAGCCAGGGTATTACATCACTCTTTACCTTTGCTCCCTTGCTCCAACAGTTTCACACTGGACTGAAAAGCCTACATGGAGAGAGAGAGAGAGAGAACAAAACATGGGGTCAAAAAAATAAAGAACATCAGATTAGGGAGCGTATATGATTCAGCATATTTACTCCATTAATCTAATCCCACTCTGGACGTATTGTTTCATTTGGACAAAAAAAAAAAAAAAAAAAAAAAGGGACAAGCAGGTCTGAGCTTCCAAAAGTGGACTAAATGATTAATCGGTTTAACCTCAAAATACAAACAAAAAGACAAAGGCATATTCATAAGTTAAAGTCACCTGAGGCCCACTGCTAACTAAGTTTCAGTATGACATTAAAAGAGTTATATATAAAAGCTGCTTGAAAGAGTATTACTCCAAATGGGCTTCCTCCATCCACTTGCTTATTTCTTGGAAATAACACTGAACAACAGTCTAGGACCAGGTGAGTAATGCCATATTGAGGCTAAAAAAAATAGTTTCTAATGGCATGAGCATTACAGTGACAATGGGAGTGTGCATGTGCACGCATGTGTGGGTGGGCACACACATACAACACCCAACAACCCCTTAAATTGCTTCCAGGGATGAGAGAACAGGTAGGAAAAGAAGAGACTCTGTAAATATCAGCTGCCTATAAAGGAAGAGGATGGACAAAAATGGCTGATACTTTTTTTTTTTGACACTAGGTCTCACTATTTTTGCCTGTGGAAAGGCAGGCTCATGCTGCCCAGGGTACCACAGACTCAAGCAATCCCCAGCCTCAGCTTCCCAGGTGGCTGGGATTACAGGCATGTGCCACCACGACCAGGAATTTTTGGGGTACTAGGACTTGAACCCGTAATCCCTGGCTCTGGCCGTGGCTTCCTAGGCTGCCGCCTACAGGCATGCGCCACTGTGCCCGGCAGATAAACTTCTCATACCAACTGCTGAAGGTGTTTGACTCTATTGGGACTATGACCCAGTCTCAACCCAGGTGGTCTCGCAGCTTTGCCATCTCCCCAACAATGACTCAGTTCCTTCACCCTTCACAGGCTTACTGTCACTTGTCTGTGCCCTTCTTCAAAGAATCACTGAGTCCCAGCCTTTGAAAACTTCATACCTTAAGTGGGGGTTCTTGGACAATAATCTAGACACAGAGAGTCCTCAAAACTGGATTCAGTGCTTTCTAGTTCTTGCTAAACTCCTAGCATCAGTTTGTTCAGTAATGAACATTAGGCTGGAGCTTTGTGCCCAGAACTTGAACCTCACCCTGACCTCAGCATTCTCAGAGTCCTTTCTACCCTGGTCTAGTTCTGCTCACATAAAATCTGTTACATAATTTGCGATGTCCACTATTGGCATTCAACTTCTAAAAGTAAACTATTTGGGCCAGGCACGGTGGCTCGTGCCTGTAAGCTTCAGCCTATGAAGTGGCCGGGGCTAGGGAATCACAGTTCGAGTCCCGCCTGGAGCCCATAGCGAGACCTAGTTCCAAAAAAAATAGCTGGGCGTGGTGGTGCGTGCCTGTAATCCCAGCTACCTGGGAAGCTGAGGCTGGGGATTGCTTGAGTCTGTGGTACCCCGGGCAACGAGAGCCTGCGGTTTCACGGGCAAAAACATCGAGACCTAGTCTCAAAAAAAAAAAAAAAAAAGTAAACTATTTGAAAACAGAGGCTTTATATTATATTGTTTACTTCCATATTGCTCTGTACATCAGATACTCAATTTGGACTACTATTGTTAAGTAAAATCTTCTTTGTTCCACACACAATATAAGATACTGAAAAAATGTTGGGAGTGTTATCAGCTCATGATGGTAAAATCCTTTTCCCTCATTGGATCTTACTTCCTAATTTTATACATATAAATTAGAAACTGAAAGGGAGGAAGACAGAAAGAGAAGTGGCCTTGACACTGACTTGTTAGGTAACTCTGGACAAACCATCTAACCTCTCTGAACCAGTTCCCTCTTCTAGAAAATGCAGATAGAATATTGGCACTGTTTTCTCACAGAGTATGTTTTGAAGGTGAAATTAATTATCAAAAATGAGTAAGCAAAAAAAGCAACTATATATCATAAAGAGAAAGGAGGAAAACTGATGTAAAGATGCCAGTGTTGAAAGGATCTGGCTTGGCTCTGGAATCTAAGACATCTCTCATCAGAGGATATAAACAGAAGCAACTCCAACCTCTTGAAGTTTAGCTTCTACCAAGCGGTGTCTTTTCTCACAGAGTAAGAAACGTGGAATGAGAAGACACCTAAAAAATGATCTCATCCACCCCCACATTTTACAAACCAGCTGCACACCATACATTATTTATCTACTTCTTGTCTTCCGAGAGCCTCCAAGAAACTGAAGGAGCTTGTTAATCTGTAGTTATATTCTGTACAGCGTTATGGCCAAGGAGGTACAAGAGTCATCTATCTCTACTTTCAACAGAAGAAACTAGGGACTTTGTCCTACTCAGTCAACACATACAGCTTTGTAAAGCGTGTACCAAGGATGCAGCATTGAATCAAGTCCTGACCACTCAGTGACACAGTTCACAGCAATACAGGTCTTGTGCTCAGATTGTCTGAGTCCCAAACCAGGGCTCCTACTACTGGGTTACCCTGTTGTCCCTAAGTCCCTATTCCCAGACTGAAAGTGAATTGAGTGAGAATGACGTGACTTGTTGGGGAGGTTGCCCAGCTGGCACAGAAAGTGGAAATCCGAGACCAAGAGCAAGGTGACTCCAACAATGGTGCTGAGTCTAAGTCCGCTGGCTCCTCTCAGCGATAAAATCCGGATGAGACAAAGCAATTATCTGGGTTAGCAGATCAAGGGACAAAGGGAGGGAGAAGACAGCAAACATGCAAACCCTGAATCGGAAAAGTTCTCCTCTTTGCTTCCCTTCAACCAAATCTCCATATCCAAATCAATGAAGCCTAAGATGGGCAACAGTCAACAGGTCCACCACACAGAAAATGGTAATTCTTACCTGGAGGGCTGGAGTCAATAATTCTAAATACAAAAAGACTTTCCAGGACCTAGAAAAAGGCCTGGTCAAAGTGACCTAATATGAGAAGGTAAATGAAGCAAAGGTGGGAAGGTGAAATGAGGATAAAGTTACACCCTTTCACACAATGCTGAGGCCAGCTGGAGCCCTCCTCCTCATCCTCTCTATGCCCAAGGTGTGGTTTTCTGTAGCCTAAACAGATTGTGTCAGACGCAGAGTCCTGCCCAGGGGTGTGGAGAGGTAGAGTCCTCCACTTATGGGTAGAGAATTCTGATTAAGTTCTCACCCTGAACTATAACCCTGATTTAGAAATTTCTCTGACTTCCCTCAAGAACTTCAATACCCTGAGAACAGGGATTGGTGCGTGATAGGTTTGTTTCCCAACTCTGTATCATAGGATTTAAAAGATGACAAGAGACGAAACCAACTGTTGGCAAAACCACCAAGATAAATCTTACCTAAAATTTCTATTGGAAGTCAAAGGAATAAAAATTCTTAGATTGAACCTCAGTGATCTAAGGGCAGTGACAAAACCCAGGGCAGGCCAAGTTTGTTTTGTATCTACTTACTTAACCAATGTGCAAATTAATTTTTCTATTTTTAATAGCTAATATATTCACATGGTCCCTAAAATAAAAAGTATAAAAATGGCACATACTATGAATATGTAGAGCTTACTGTTTTTCAGTCATACATATAATGTTGCTAAAAACTGCCATGACATGAAACTTAAAGCAAATTCATTTAAATGAAAACAATGAATACATTAGAAATCCTCCTCCAACCTTTGTCCTCCATCTGCCAGGTCCTCCCATGCCCTGGAAGTGTTAAATACAGAGTCGTTTCTCCTGACTTCTTGACAAAATATTTTTTTAATCACACAAATATATGCTTTCCTTCCTTATTCAAATGGTTACATAGTATAAACAGTTTGTTTTTTCTTTTACTTAAAATAGTCCAATTTGATTATTTCCAAATTTAATTAGAATCTGATGCAATCAGTTGCCATGGGTCATTCACACTTGCACTTTTTTTTTTTTTGAGACTAGGTCTCACTACTTTTGCCCATGAAACCGCAGGCTCACATTGCCCGGGGTAACACGGACTCAAGCAATCCCCAACCTCAGCTTCCCAGGTTGCTAGGATTACAGGTGTGCACCACCACATCCAGCTATTTTTTGGGACTAGGTCTCGCTATGTTGCCCAAGTGGGACTTGAACCATGATCCCTAGGCCTAGCTGCTTCATAGGCTGAAGCTTACAGGCATGTGCTACCGTGCCTGGCAACACATGCACTTTTGGAAAACTAAATAATACATATAGAAATCCTTCACTTTCAAAGACAACTCCCCCTGTGCCCCAGCATTCTAGCTGTGCAATCGGCTGTTTACCTGAGGACCCAAAAGCTAAAGAGCAATCCAATCCATAGCAGTGTGCTGGAAAGGTCAGCCAAACTGCTTATGGCACCATAATGAGAACACCTTCCACAGCCACTCTTACTTCAGAGATGTTAAATATGGCCATTCCAGAGGCAAGACACTATCTTTTGAAGGATATCCCAAAGACAGTAAACCAGTATTTGTCATACTGAATACTAGTAACCTTCACGGGATCACCAAAATATCTGCAAAGTACCTCACTTTTAGAAACAAAGATTTAAGAGACTTTATTTAAAAAGGGACAGAGATAGAATGAGGCAACATTTTAGTTTAACAAATGACTACTCAGACCAGGGAACAAAAGGAGCAAATCTCTTAAAAAAAATGCCAACTCAGATATATTTTCCATTTTGACTAATGATTGTGGTTTTACATTTTGCAATACTAATTAATGTCTATAATTAACTTACATAAAATACATGATAAATGTAGTATTAATATACAATATTAAGATAAACTTTCACCCTTTAAGACACAATTTTAAAAGCTTTTCTATGCAATTTTTCTTATGCTCTAGATTCCACTTGCTTAACTACAGAAATGAATCCATAATTCTGTAATGGGAATCAGTGGAATTTATTTATGAAAATTCACTTTTGGTAAATAATTGACACAATTATTTGTCACAATTGACATTCAATTTTGTGAGAAATAGTATATCAACAGAATCAAGCCTACTACTGATTTCATTATATATCTAAATATTTTTTAATAAGGTCAACAGGTAGAGTCTGTTTCAATTAAGAGAACATAAAGTCTAACTGTATTAAAAACCAATACCTACCATTAAAGAAATTAGCTAGAAAATTTGTTTTGCTTGATTTTTTTTTTTTTAGTACTTGCAGCCTTGAAAGCCTGAACACAACCAGACTGTTTTTTCAAAGATGAAGGTCATTTTTAAATGATTCAATTAAAGCATTTACCTCCCCTTCTCAGAGGAGGTATTACTCTTTTCAGCTTCCCAAACAGGAGCCTGGCTTTATCGACAGTCAAAACAGGTACATCCCAGCAGAAGGGTGTGTAAGGCTCTTTCATAGATGCATTTCCCATGCTCCCCAGGGGTTCCCTTCTGCCAGCAAGGTCAGGGGGTTCTAGGGAAACTCCAGAATCATAAGGGTTGGTGGAAATGCGGGATCCATGTGGAAGCAGGGCTACCCCTCAGAGAGACTCACTTGAGTCTTAAACACAGCCTTTCACAAAGACCTTCTCAAGAGAAGGAAAAGGATCCACTGCTGTGGTTAAAAGATCTGCTCAATGAGGACTGTGATTAGCTGTATGTCTGGGCAGCAGTTCAAATATCAGAGAATTTATGGAAAGGATAAAACAGGTGAGAAGTTTACTTCTATAAAATTATAAGCAGGTCTTAAATTTTTTTTCCTTCCTGTAAAAGCAAAGAAATAGGCAAGATTACACTGGACACTGTTTCAGCAGAACCTGTAATAGATTTTAAGTAACAGAAAAACTGAACAAACGAAAAGAGAAAAAACAGGCTGTGATACATGGAGGCAAGAACAGCTTTTCCTTGGATTGTTCTGACTCTACACTAATTGAAGCAACTGGTCTCACAGGTAGTGGCTGAACCTGACAGAATTTTTGAAGTCTGTTGTTTGGTGAAATATGCTAGACTAGGTCTAGTTATGTTGCCCAGGGTAGTAATGATTCCACGGACTCAAGTGATCCCCAGCCTCAGTCTCACAGGTAGCTGGGATTACAGGTGCCCATCACTATTCTTGGCTGCTTTTTTCAAGACCAGGTCTCGCTATGTTGCCCTGGGTAGTCTCTAACCCACAAACTCAAGCGATCTCTGGCCTCTTGCCTCCCAGAACTTGGATTACAGGTGCACGCCACCACATCCGGCTATGCCTATTGATGTCTTGACCACATTTTCTTATCTCAAAATTGAGGGCACATATTCTGCAACAAGGGGAGAGATACTGGATGTATAACTGTCTCCACAGCACTAGACAGGGAGTCCACACTTTGCCAGTATTGCCTAATCCAGCTACTGGAAGCACCCATCCCATCAGAGGCTCAGTGTTTTAACTGTATCTACATCATTGGGAAAGGCTGTCCTTCCAGACCAAAATGCCTGGGCTGCCAGTCACAGGTCAGCCCTGCAGATACAGAGGCAGGAGTAGCCTCTACAGAGCTCCAGCTAAGGAAGAACTCAGCACTCCTGCTACAGAGCCTCTGCTGTCTTGTCTTTCCTTCTTATCCTGTTTCTTCTTTCCACTCACCTGTCTCACAGGCCCTTCTGATATACCTAAATGCTCCCTCTCCTTCTCTCCCTTTTTTCTTCTGCCACACCAGGATCTATCCTAGAAGATAGTACTCTATCTTCTAGAAAAGACCCTACTCTTTTCTTAACCTCCCTCCTTGATAGATGGGAGAAGGAAAAGAAAGGGGCCTAAGGGAACATGGTAGAGGATTGTGGAACTCTGGGGTAAAGTAGGAGGTGAAAAGTACACATTTCTAGACGCTTGAACTTAAAACCCCCAGAATGGACACAAAGATGTAAATCTAACTTGGGAAAAATACATAATAGAAACCTAAAAAAATAAAAATGATCTTTCTCCTGCCTAAACAGTTGGGACTCTACCTTAGAAGAAGGGCCAGGATATGAGGTGGTATCAGGAGAATGGGAAAGAAAGGGTCCCTGGGTGGAGTTGCTGGGCCAGAGAAAACGTGTCCAGGTTGGTTAAATCTGAGTTTTAAGGAGAAAACATTTTGCTGTAAAGGTGGTCTGGAGGGAGGAGAACAGACATTCAGATAAGTCAGATGAAGACTAATTTATATCTCCTGGTTTTCCTCAGGATTTGTCAGGCTGGCTGTGTCCCATTCAGTCAACCAACACACAGCTCCTGGTCACCAAGTAAGGGCCAGGTGCTATTGTGGAGATGTAGCCAGAAACCAACCAGGCCAGTATCCTCTGTGGCCCCTGAGCTTGAGTGGAGAGTAAGTGAAGCATGTACCCATATGGAGGTATAAAGTTGTGCATCCCAAATGACATAGTTACATGAACGAATAGCAAATCAGTAAAACTGAAATCAAAAACAAAAAGCCCTTCTAGTCCTGTGACTTCTGCTTTAGTGATGGGAGACATTTAACAAATAGCCACCACAAAAACATGATGTGTGCCTGATGAGAGCACTGCCATGTGGGAAAAATAAAACAGGGAAATGGAGAGTTGGGGTAAGTGGTTGCAATTTTATAATAGTGAGAAAAGGTAACATTGGGGTGGCTAAAAAATATCATAGGGTAGTGAAACAACAAATGTTGAGACACTGGGGAGGCTGGAGTGCTCTGTCAATTTCAAAAGCTTGAGGTCAATGAGTATACTGGCCTGGGGAATGCTGAACAGGGCATCTGCCAAAGAGGAAAGGAGGCGTTCCATCCCTCTTCAGAACTATGGCTTCAGCCACTGGAAATGAAGAATTTCTAAGCAATTGAACTTTTAGTTCATGCAAAAAAACACATAAATGAAATTTAGTCTCGTCTCTTAAAATAAATGGAGAAGCTGTACTTTCTATAGTGAGTACATTAATTGACAACCCAAAGAAGAGAAATACTATAACAAAAAAGATGGCTGTTAATATCCAGACAGTTCTTCCAACTCCACAAATGGACTAGGAAGCAATCTCGGTTTGGTAACATGGAAGGTGGTAATATAGTAGAGCCTTGTTAAACAGGGTGTATGCTTGAATAGAGCTATATGGTAAGAAAGTGATTTCAAGGATCTTCACATGAAAATGAAGAAAAATGGTATCAAAGAGCTTTCCTTGTCAGAAGGGGTATCCAGTTCTTAACATAAGGGCTGTGTGAGTTAGGTTACTGTGCTCAGGAGTTTGGTGACATGTCATTTATCATCTTCAGCCATGTTCAACACTTCTACCTCCCAAACAACACAATTCCACTAGATGAAAGATAAAGTGTACTTTCTTGACAAAAATGATACTATTAGGACCAGGGAGCAATGTCAGAATTTGGGATACAGTCTAAGGAAAGAGAAGGGCTTTAATTTCATTTTTCTCAGAGGACTGGAAGGCTCTAGGAATAGGCAATGGATCATAATTAGAAATCACCAACACCAAAGCTTCCACCACCTCCACTTGAGCCCACATTTTAACAGTAATATTTTGGGAACTTTTATCTACTTTAAATCTTTTAATACTAAAATAATAAAACTAGGATGCCAAATCATAGTCTCCTGAAGATGACTTCAAAATGGCTTACAAGGATCTTTTTAAAGTGATTTTTAAGAAACTACTTCAGGTCAGGCATGGTGGTGCATGCCTGTAGGCGGCCACCTAGGAAGCCACAGTGGGACCAGGGATTGCAGTTCAAGTCCCACCGGGGGCACATAGCAAGACTTAGTTCCCAAAAAATAGCTGGGCATGGTGGTACGCACCTGTAATCCCAGCTACCCGGGAAGCTAAGGCTGGGGGTTGCTTGAGTCTGTGGTACCCCAGACAACCTGAGCCTGCAATTCCACAGGCAAAAATAGCGAGACCTAGTCTCAAAAAAAAAAAAAAAGAAACTACTTCACCTTTCAATTAAAACAGGGAGGTCAGGCTAACTCACAGGTGATAAATCTTGCAGCACAGCATCATGCAATATGTAAAAATGCTGGTAATATTTACATTATTTTTCAGAATGTTGAAAAGTACAAAGGAAAAAATGTTAGAAAAAAGACATGACACACCTAGTTAGGTGATAGAGGCTGCACCAGTCCAGGCTGTACCTCTCCTGTTAGGAAAAGTGGGGTAAGAAGATGAACAGATACAACACAGTAATGTTTACCCTTCAGGTAAAAGCTGAACTTCTGATTCACAAAGGACCTTTGAAAGCACTACCTTCAATAACAATAATGTTTGGGGGGAAGGAGATAAGAAAAATGAAATTTAAAAACCTGTACTTGTATAAACCTGGACTTTTAAAAAACAGGTCAGCTGGGATAGAACTCTTTGAATACAAAGCTTTTTTTGAGACTAGGTCTCGCTATTTTTGACTGTGGAACCGCAGGCTCATGTTGCCTGGGGTACCACAGACTCAAGCAATCCCCAGCCTCAGCTTCCCAGGTAGCTGGGATTACAGGTGTGTGCCACTACACCCAGGTATTTTTTTGGGACTAGGTCTCGCTATGTGCCCCTGGCGGGACTCGAACCAATCCCTGGCCCTGGCAGTGGCTTCCTAGGCTGCCACCTACAGGCATGCACCACCATGTCTGGTCTTAGTTTTCTTTTTTTAATTAATAAATTCCTTAACACTCTTAAAGTGTGTTTCAATGCATAGATTCTAAAATGAACTTTAAAGTCTCACAAATGAAACAGAGCGTGACATTTAGTCCTCTCACCGGTAAAGCACAGATTCACAGATTCTTCCTTCTAACAAAGTCTTTGCAGCAGCCTCAGCACTATTCTCAGCTCCTAAACACACACACACAACAAGAGTTGAACACATTCCAGGCATGGCCTTCAAGCCTGGACCACACCTGCTTCCAAGGCCCTGAAGCTAAAAATAACTCTGGGGCTTAAAAAAAAAAAAAAAAAGCCAGGCTCAGGGGTAACTGCAGGCCCCTTGCCAGGATGAAAAGCAGTGGCTACAAAAGCACCATCATCAAGGGACCCAATAGAGGTTTCTGTCTCTTGGAAACCATCTCCATCCTAGCCAGCTCAGACTCTGCTCCTTGATATCACCACTAATCCTAAGGATCTAAGAAACAAGTTAGATCTAATGGTATACTCTTTGAAAAACAAAACCAAATAATTATGGACCAGGATTCTCAGGAGATCTTGTTCCTAATTTCAGCTCCTCTACAAAGATGCTAAAAAAAGTCATGGCAAGAGTAACTTGGACATCCCTAAGCCTGTTTATTCCTAGCCCTAAAAAGAAGAATCCTCTGATCACTTAACATCTAAATGTCATTTCTCAAACAATATGAAATCACTGTTCGTGCATCTCAGGTCTCAGTCGGGTTGCTGGCGGGACAGAAGACCAGCACTGATGTGGTCACTCAGCAGTGATGCTGAGTAGTTAAGACTCAAATCCTCCAATACAGAAATGAGAAAGGATAACGTTCAGGCAAGAGTCCCACAAACAGAACGACCACTCTTTCAGGCAGTTTCTTTTGTGGTTGGGGATTTCCAAGGTTAGCTCAGAGACAATAAATCCCTACTTCTCTGCCAGTCCCTCAGTGTGTGGGAGCCTCCTCTGGGGGTGTTACTCCAGCCGAAAAGGAATAAAGGGGGGGGGCAGGGACAGAGAAAGATCCAACCACAGCATCACTGTCCGCTCCCATTCGTGGGCTGTGCTAATTTAAGCTACTCCATCTGTCCTCATGCTTCCCCTTCTGGGGCCTGGGGGTCATGATGTCAGGAAGCTGGACCACAGGGCAAAGTACCATTGGGAAACAAGTCTAGGACCTGGGCCACTGTGCTCAGCTCAGCAGAGACCAAAGGCCACTGGAATAGCCTTTGGTCTCTAGGAGTCAGAATGTTCCCTGTCCTCATCCCAAAGTTACCTTTTCCACTTTGTCCTCTTCACCACCTTTTCCCCTGGAATCTGGATGCATCATGTCTTCTAACTGTACTTCTGTGTCCTTATTTGAGAGACCTTCCCTACCTCTCATACTCATACCATTTCCCTTTTTTTCATATTTATCTTCATTTCTTTCTGATTATAAGCAGAATCCTTTCTAAGGCTAATTCCGTATCCTTAATCCAGTTTCTGGTTTTGGGGGGAACTGACATGCTGCTATAACAATGAGTAATCAGTCTACGGCCATACCACCCTGAACGCGCCCGATCTCGTCTGATCTCGGAAGCTAAGCAGGGTCGGGCCGGGTTAGTACTTGGATGGGACACAATGAGTAATCATAACCATTCCAGAATCTTTTGAGAGAATGATCCATAGATTCACATATTTTATCAACCTTTAAAATCTCTTGATTATCACTGTACAAGAAAAAGTTTCATTTTGGAGGCAAGAGATAAACATTTTACAATATGGTGACTTGTACATGACTAAACTGGGTAGAGGTTATTAACTGTCTTACAGTTTCGTTAGTTCTGAAGGCCCTGATAATCTGAATACCACTGGTTTAGGCTAAATGTTAAACCAATTCTCAGTGTTTCCATGCCAGATTGCTTAGAAAGCTAAAAAGACAAGAATTAATTTTTATAAGTTGGTGTTCAAAAATACCCCAAAGTGGGACTGCTGGATCATATGGTTGTTCTATTTTTAATTGGGAAGAACCTCCAAAGAGTGAAGCTCAGAATCTAAAAGCAGAAAGTGAGTTCTGCACGTGAGGATAAAGCTGTCTTCACCAGGAGTCTCACAACACCCACACAACTCGGCTGCAGGACCGGGCTCTGTCCCCCCAGATGCCATGGGTTCTCATCGGCTGGACACAAATCCAGATCTAGAAATGAGGTAGAGTGGAAAACAAAGTAACTCCCAGTAACCTACTGGCTAATTTTTTTAAAAAGGGCTTCCCATACAATCTAAGCAGCAAAATGAAAAGTAATGTGTTATAACCCACAGAATAAAATAAATACCTGTGAGTTAAAAAAAAAAAAATGTATTTCCCACAAAACACTTGCTCGACACCAAAAGTTTAAGAGGGTGATGTTTCTACTTGTTATTTGTATTGTTTGGATTTTTCCTTTTTGAAGAGGCAATTCCGTCATCTTTGGATAGCCCTGTACTTTGCTCCCTTGATCAAATCCAGTGTGGAGTCAGTCAGGTTCGGGCATGTCACCTGAGGTAGTAAGCACCTTCCTATCTCCCTGTCCTGCTCTGAGAAATATCCAAGTCTGAAAACCAAATTCACTTTGGAGATGACAGATCCCTGATTATCATGAACAGAGTAAATAGTTGAAAAATAGTATCTGGAAAAATATAAAAAGAGAACCTGCTACAAGATATACATGAAGTTGGAGAGGAAGCCTTCCTAAGTAACATGCACTTCAAGGAAGGTTTTAAAGGTAAAAGGACAGACATGGACTACCAGAGAGAGGAGGGAATATATCTCAGAAGAAGAAAATGCATGAGTAAAGACAGAGGGATATGTGCAGATTTTCTTGCTAGAGCAGCAAAATAGCTTAGTGAAGTAGGTGGGCCCACTGGGGAAGTACCCTGAAAGTCTAAGGTCAGCTAAGCCTGGGAGCTTTATCAAAATCACATGAGAACAGTCCTGGAAATACGTGATTCCTAGAACTTCCTATGGACATGGATGAAAGAGAGGAGACTAGTCATAATTCAAACAGCTTAGCTGTCTGAGGATGGGTTCTTTACCTTTTGATGCCACATATACATCCCTGGGGCCAGGGATCGCGGTTTGAGTTCCACGGGGTGCAAGTAGCCAGACCTAATTCCAAAAAAATATAGCTGGACATGGTGGCGCGCACCTGTAATCCCTGTTACTTGGGAAATTGAGGCTGGGGATTGCTTGAGTCTGTGGTACCCCAGGCAATGTGAGCCTGGGTTCCACAGGCAAAAATAGCAAGACCTATTCTCAAACAAAGAAACAAAGTGGCTTCCCCACTGAAAAGCCCATGAAAATGGCCATTTAGATTATACTATTAAAGTAGCCCCCTTTATAAAACATCTGAAATAGACACATATTTAGTAAACATTTTGTGTAAATCATTAATCTTGATAAGTCTATTTTATTAAACTTTCAATAAGTATCTAGATACCCTAGAACAGATTCCTGCTTCTAGAAAACTAGGATCAAGGAAAATGAGCACAATATGCAGGTTCAACTTTACTAGTCAGATCAGGCTTTATAAACTGGAAGAACTGCACACATTGAAAGACTGAAATAAAGTTAGGTAGCAAGTCCACAGAGGTAGACTCAGAATTGGGTTAGCATTATGGGTGTCTAAAGTTTCCATTTTATGTGTGTGAAAACACACACACACACACACACACACACACACACACACACACATACTCTTTTGCAATAGAACACTCAAGTACATGTATTTCTTATTCAGTCTTAAATTCATACATTGTTCAGAGGGAAATATAGAAATCGATGTTACTGAAAGTTATTTTTTGCATTAGTTAAGTAAACATTATTTTGTATAATTAACCTAAGTTTAATACAGTATCATGGGATTCATGATCCAGTAGTGTAAAAAGGTAGAATTTTACAAAAGGTGAATACCCCCCATGATACCCAGGCACAAGGCTCTTACATGTATCCCATTCAAGGCAACATAAGTCATATGGGCCAGGGCAGGACCATGAACCACTTCCAAATGTGACCTTCCATATCAAAAACTACATATTCGAAAATTTTAAATGAAAAGAAAATTACCTATACAATAAGCTGGCCACAAGTGAAATTTAATATAAAGAAGATCACAGGACTGTATATTAAGAAATTCAGTCCTAATAAATTTGTCCTTTTAAAATGTAGAAAGGGAGAAGGGAGGAAGAGGAGGAGGAGGAGGAGGAGGAGGAAAATTCAAAGACTAAGTACCAAAATATCTAATTTCACCAGAAATGGAGTCCATAGCACAGACCCTAAGAATGATATTCACAAAGCTCCATTCTTAATCCCACTCACTTAGGTTGAAAGGAAGTCTAGCACCATTTGCCATCAGTACATTTAAGCATCACATAATACCTAAGAGTACAGTAAACATCTCCACTTTCCCCTGTAAATAGTGTGTATTCAAGTTTTGGGAGTGTGAACTTCAGCTAATCTGTGAAACTCCAGGAAGAAAACTAAATGGATGAGTAGAATAGACATTTCTTCATTTACTGAGCACCTACTTTGCTCAATTTCAAATAGTGCCATTTCCCATTTTTGTCTAATGATAAGAATCACATAGAGGCATGACTCTCCGGACCTACCCTGGAAACTGATTCTTAGGATCTAGTGTGGAAACAAAATTTGCATTTTCAATAAATGTCCCAGGCAGGCTTAAGGATTAGGCAAGTTTAAAAATCTGTCCTAAAGCCAACTTTGGTATTCTCAAATATTCACATTCAATCAATTGTCAAGGCCTACTGAAATCAGTCCATCTCACTGGAAAGATTTATATAAAGGTGCATGTAAACTGAAAATAATGTAAGATGAAGAACGGGAGGTTAGTGCAAGGTGACTTGAACCTCAAAGTTGAAGTGGATCTTTCTTTTAGTCTTGTTGCATGTCTTCTGGTAGGTTAATATTATCCTTTCTACAACATGTTAAGTATTTGCCCAAAGTCACACAATTCCTTAGTGGTGAGAAACTGGAGCTCCTACAGAATAATGTTTTCCACACCCTGTAGGTTTTCCAAACATTTTAGATTTCAACCACAAGTAGCCATGGATTTCAAAAGATGAGAATTAAGGCACCCTTTTCAACTCCAGATGTGTACAGCTATGAAAAGAGGCAGTTACACTGAAAACCAAGATGCCATGAAGTCACAGATAAATATCCAGGTAAGAAACAGAGAACAAAATGGCAGAACACTTGTGAGAAAGGATCAAGGTTCCTGCCTCATTGTGAAAATACAGTAAGTATGTGAAAGAACAGTACTGTGCAAATCATAACATTCACTTAAAAAAGGAACTAGATGATACAGGACTAATGAGTAGAGGCGTACTTTGGCTAATGCAGTCATTCTGAATCTTGGTTACAGGTTAAAATCACCTAAGGATCTCTGAAACAGAGAACAATAAATCAGCATCTCTGTGGAGAGGGACCCAGCTGTCAATATTTTTCTAACAAACGGTTGGAAGTAGATTCTTCACCTCCTCCCCAGGTGGTGGAATTTGTGAGGCCACCTAGAAGGTGGAATTTGAAAGAGAAAAATATGGAGACACAATACTGAGATTCATCTAACCTATTTCTTGAGATTGTGTTTTAACATCTTCTAGAAGTCTGAGGTTCCGAGTATAGGTAGGAGATCAAGTTCTCAATGTCTATATTCCCAATAATAACTAAGGAGCACAAGAGATACTCAACAAAAGATGACATGGATATGTGGGGCACAGAATCCCATGATGACTTCATAGGATAGTGTGGTCAAAGCAATCTAGTCTTATGTCATGGTTCTTTAATGTACCTGTGTCAAGAAAGCTTTGTAAACAGTGGGAGGAAACAAAATAGAGCTCTGCTCACCTGTGTTTGAATGCCAGTTAAATAAATATCTCCACCCAGGAATTTCCCTTTACTGAGGGCAGATCACCAGTGTAAGGGCATATAATCTTTTGTAATTCCTCTCTCTAATCCAGTCCTGTAAAACTACATTTAATAAGGTGGTGATGGAAACCAAGATTTGGGCCCCCAGCCAGACAATCCATGTTACATTAAATAAAGGACATCCTTACCCTTCTCAAGGTTGTGCCAGCAGTTATTTTAAAAAAAAAAAGTAAATAAAAGGTGGCATTCAACAAGAGTCAAGAGACTATCCATAACTACCTTATTAACTATCTTATTAATAACTACCTAATTAGACTAGAAAATGTCCCTTGGGCTGTCTCCTTGATAGTGGCCTGCCTACCCTGGGGCTCATTCACTTATATAACAGTCCTTGAACATTTTGTGCAAGACCACAAGAGAAATAAAATGTGAATACTTAGTGTGGCAGGAGTAGAAGAAGAAGAAATTCCAGCAGTGACGTGGAAAGTCAAAGGAGTGTTGCTGTGTGTCCCCAGCACATATTTACTCTGGATGTGCTCCTGCTCCAACTCCTTATAACACCACACAATTCCTTTGTATTCACAAACAAGGTCTGGCCACGGGAAGTTTGGAAGGAGTGAGGACAACATTAGCCAGCAAACTCATCTACTAATTCTGGAGGCAGCTTCTCCTCCTTTGGTCCCTGAAGGCTGGCTGCTTCCTGCCAGGAAATACAACACAGATTCATCTTCAGGAGGCAGATGGGTTGCTGATTCTCACCAAGTCTGATTTAGCTGAGGCAAAGGGAAGAAAGCTCAGTTTCCCTCAGACCTCAGGTAAACACAGGCTTGTCCTCCCTCCCACAAAAAGGGAATACAGGTCTTGCAACTCCTGCAGTCATTTGACAAAGTCACACTGACGTTATTTCTTCACAATAGCATTGCCCACAAAGGGTAAGCAGGAAAGAGAAGACAGGAAATTTCAAGATTAGTCTGCTGTAATGGAAGGCCTTAAGTAAGGTAGGCAAAAGACCTAAGATCTCAGAAGCCGGATTGTCTATAACAGCTGCAAACAGAAGTCAGTTGTCTAGACTCATGGTCCTCAGGTTTTTTAGTTATAGACCATTTCAGAGTGACAAAAGTGCCTAATCCATGTCTTCTTAACAATTATTTCTCTAACTATATGCATTCTACTTCAAACCCTGCTGGAAGCAATGGCCTAGAAAGGTCTGTTGAGTGAGATACGAAGCCTAAGTCAGAACTTTAAATACAAGAGTACTAAAAACACAGAGCTACTATTTCAGATGAGATTGGGCTGGGCGCATTCAGGATGGTATGGCTGTAGACCAGAGCTACTATTTCAAATAAAAAGATACCAGAAAGATACATAACACATAAATATGGATCTTCAATTGGATCTTGTACTAGAGGGGAAATGGTATGAAGACTCTTGTATCAACAGTCAGGAGTGGAATACAAATGGGGAACTGACATAAGTATTAAGTAAAAGAATAAATTAAATGAATGAAAGGAAATATCCTTATTCTCTGGAGATCCACTTAAGAACATGGGTATAGAAGGCCATGATAGGTACAATTTATTCTCAAATGGGGAAACATATCATGTATGTATGTGAAGAGAGAACAAGTGATAAAGACTAGGGGCTGATAAAATTGTTAATACCCACTGAGCGTGTAAATTTTTGTTATTTAAAATTATTTCCAAGGCCGGGCATGGTGGTGCATGTCTGTAAGCGGTAGCCTAGAAAGCCATGCCAGAGCCAGGGATAGCGGTTCAAGTCCCAACCGGGGCACGTAGCGAGACCTAGTTCCAAAAAAATATAGCTGGGTGTGGTGGCACGCGCCTATAATCCCAGCTACCTGGGAAACTAAGGCTGGGAATTGCTTGAGTCTGTGATACCCCAGGCAACGTGAGCCTGCGGATCCCCAGACAAAAATAGCAAGACCTAGTCTCAAAAAAAAAAGAAAAGAAAAGAAAAGAGTTTCCAAGGAGTTTAGAGTAATATATAGTATGTGTGTGTGTATACATGTGTATGTCTACATATATAGTATGTAAATATACAAAGAGAATATAGAGAATACACTATCTTTATATATATTTTTTTCCCTAAGATACAAAAATTCTACTTCTGATAATCTGTCCTAGATAAATACTTGCCCAAGCATGTGTGTGAAATATTGTCCATTGAGACATGTCATTAAAAAATTAGGTACAATCTCAATGTCAACAAATGATAAACAACCAAAATATATAGTATCAATGAAGTATTAATGACTGTCTAAAAAGAAAGATCTACCTACAAAAAAATACAGAATGATTTCCCAAAATGCATTCTTTAGTGAAGGAAAAAACAAAACAAAACATAAGAAACAGGGAAAATGGGTCTATCCCTAAGCAACAAAAGTAGTAAAAAATTCAAGAAACCTAGGAATGTCTTGATTTAGTTAGGAAAGAATCTAAGCCTGCTCTGTATATATTTATTTACAGAGCTAGTTTTTTGTGTGTTTGTACATACAAATAATGTTCTCCCTTAAAACACTGATAATATAAACCTTCCTTATGAAAAAAGAAACGAACATAATCTTAAGCTACTCCTAGTTAATCAAAACATGTTTCATAAACTTTAAAAATTCAAATCTAATAGGTATATAAAAAGCATACAAGTTATGGAATGTATAGCCCCCCCAATTTTTGTTTTTTTTTTACAAAGTTGACCTGATATATCTTCCCACCACTATTCTCTCACCCTGCAGATATCTTGACTTAAATCACAGGCTAGTTTTGTCTGTTTTCATGCTGTTCCAAGTAGCAACAGCTGTATCTCACTGATGATACAGCACTGCATTCAATCACTCTTCTACTAATGGACCAGTCTGGGTTGTTTTCAGTTTGGATTATGATGAATTGTGTTTGTACATGTCTTTGATGAAAGTCAGTATACAGTCCTGTCGTGCACACACGAGGAGCAGATCTGCTGGGTCAGAGGCATAGTGCGTGCACAGCACTTATGAAGGCACTGCCCATTTCCCAAAGGAGATTCACCAACTTCCAATTCCACATTCTATAAATGAGTTCTAGATGCTCTGTCCTTGCTCACATTTGATGTTCTCAAGTTTTCTGTTATTATGCCTGTCTTTAAATATTATCTGTCCTGGCTGATGTGTAGTAACAATTCCTGTGGCTATATCCTGCATTCTCTGGTGACTTAAGTGCTGAGCACCTCTGGAGGTTTTATTTTTTATCCTTTTACAATTGACTTGGAAATTATTTTTGTATGTGATGTGAGGGAGGGGTCAATATTAGTTTTGTTAGCTGGGCACGGTGGCTCGTGCCTGTAAGCTTCAGTCTATGAAGCAGCTGGGGCTAGGGATTGTGGTTCGAGTCCCACCGGGGGCCCGTAGCAAGACCTAGTTCCAAAAAAATATAGCTGGGCTATATTATGGTGTCGTGTGCCTGTAATCCCAGCTACCTGGGAAGCTGAGGCTGGGGATTGCTTGAGTCTGTGGTACCCCAGGCAACAAGAGCCTGTGGTTCCATGGGCAAAAATAGCAAGACCTAGTCTCAAAAAAAAAAAAAAAAAAAATTAGTTTTGTTCAATATGGATAGGCAATTAGTTCAGGACAATTTATTTAAGATTTTCTATAGAAGTTAAGCACATGTATACATATAGATATTTAGATACAGAAATACACAGTTATCTACTTGTGGATTTCTTTCTGGACTCTAGTCCAAGCCACTGATTAGTTATCCCTCACAGCATATCCAAGAGTATAAATCCTGTAACTTTCTTTTTCATAAATATTTTTACCTTGACTAGTCTCACCAATTGTGCTTCCATACAAATTTTAGAATCAGTTTGTAAATGATTTAGGACATTTTTCACTAGATTTAGTCCTAGGTATTTCATGTTTTCAATGCTATTACAAATGTCATCTTTCTTAAAATTACATTTTATGGTTATTACTGCTATATACAGAAATCCAGATTTAGTATATCGACCTGGTATCTAAAAATATTACTAAGCTTACTTTTTAAAAAGTACTAATCTTTAATTTATATAAAGTAAAACTCATGCCTTTTTGTGTACATAAGTTATATCAGTTTGACCAATGGAGAATGTTATCATCACCACATTAAAAGTCCTATTTCACCTCCTCCCCCCTGAAATTTCTTCAAGTCACTCCTCTTGTCATCAACAATTTTTCTATAGTTTCAAAATCTGGCAACCACTGACCTAGTCTCCACTCCTGGAGTTTTGTTTTTACTTAAATTGAATAAGAAAGGGCAAGTCTCTTGAGGGGCTTCTTTCACTCAACAAAAAGCTCTTAATATTTGTTCATGTTCATGCAAGTATCCATAGTTTGTTTACAGGGATGTATCATGGTTTGTTATTCATTCACCAATTGAAGAGCATTTAGGTTCTCCTAGACTTTTGGTGATTCTGCTAAGAGTAATACAAGCATCTGAGTACAGGTTTCTGTGTAAACCCAGATTTTCATTTCTCTTCAATAGCTAGGAGTGGGGCCAAGAGTATGAGAAGTGGACATTTATGTTTATAAGAAACTGTCAAACTGTCTCCAAAGTAGTTGTACTATTGTGCGACATATGAAAGGTCTGCTTGCTTTACATCCTCGCCAGAACTATTTATTTGTTTTTGTTTCTCTCTGCCATTCTAATAGGTGTTTCTCTCATTGTGGTTTTAACCTGCATTTTTCTATACCTAGTGAGTACCATTTCATGCACTTTCTGTCATCTGTATATGTTGCTTGTTTAGCGTCTTCAATCTTTGACTTATCGTTTTCATTCGTTGCCCATTTTCTTACTATTGACGCTTACTGGTACTTAATGCTAATTGTTTACCACATAGGAGATTTCTCCCAACATGATTTGTTTTCTCATTTGTATAACAGTATCTTTGGGGCAACAAAGGTTTTTAATTATGATGAAGTCCAATTTATCAATATTTTTTCCATTTATCATGCTTTTGGAATCATATTTGGCTTCATCCAAGTCACAAAGATTTCTTTGGTGTATTTTTCTAAATGTCTCTTACCTTTATGATTTAGTTAGGTCTGGTATCTATTTTTAGTTGGGTATTCTATAAGGTATAAGATATAGGTTGAGGTTCTTTTTTTTAATATGACACATGATTATCGCATTACAATTTTTAAAGACTATTCTTTCTCAACAAAATTGCTTTTACATCTTTGTTAACAACCAATCAACACAACATATTAAAGGAGAAAAACAGTATCAGAGAACTGACACTACTTAACTTCAAGATTTGCAATAATCCTACAGTAATCAAGACAGGGTAGTACCAGCGAAAGAATGGACAAATAGGTCAATAAAACAGAGAACTCAGAAATAGACTCACGTAAATAGAGTCAACACGTCTTTGACAAAAGAGCAAATAAAGTCTTTTCAATAAATGGTGCTAAAACATTCTCATGGAATAAAATGTAATTTGTTGCTAAGCATTCTTAATTTCTTGTTTTCAAACTTAAAGCTAAAATGTCACAAGAATAAAAGATTTTGTAAAAAATTTCATAATCCCCCAAAAGAATTTAGAAATAGACTTTATGTCCTTTACAAAAACTAACTCAAAATGGATAGCAGACTTAAGTGTGAAATGCAAAACAATAAAACTCCTAGAAGATATCATTAGGAAAAAAATCTAGATGACCTTGGGTTTGGCAGTAACTTTTCAGATGCGAAACAAAGGCATGGTCTATGTAAGAATTAATGAATTGATAACCTGGATATCATTACAATTAAAAGTTTCTGCTCTGTGGAAAACACTATCAAGAGACTAAAAAGAGAAGTCAAAGATATAAAGAAAATATTTGTAAAAGACATGTCTGATAAGGGACGGTTATCCAAAGTATACAGAGAACTCTCAAAACTCAACAATAAGAAAACAATCCAATTTTAAAAAGGGTCAAAGACCTTAGATATACCAAAGGCAAATAAGCATATGAGGAGATGTTCCACATCACAGGTTATCAGAGAAATCAAGTAAAACAACCAGGCACTTAATAGAACTGTCAAAATCCAGAACACTAACAACAGCAAATGCTGATGAGAATGTGAAACAATAGTTCACAGTCATGAACACTTTAGAAAGAGTTTGGCACTTTCGTAGAAAGCTAAATATATTCTTCCTTTATGAGGTAGCAGTCACATTCCTTAGTATTTATACAAAGGTGCTGAAAACATGTTCACATATAAACCCGCACATAAATATTTACAACACTTTTATTTTAGCAAAAGACTTACTGGTAATGTTCTATCTAGATCAGGTAAAATGTCAGGAAGCCAAATAAATGACACAAGTAGCCAAGTTCAAAGACAATGCTGGACTAAATACTGGGTCCTATAGCAAGTACTACCAACAAATTGCAACTCTGGGTCACCATGTAGATATTTTATCCATTCCTATCACATTTACTGGATTTTTCATATTTACCTTATTACCTCACAGGGTTCTTTCTGTTAGCACGGGAGCAATTAAAGTCATAGCACCATATGGTGACAACACATAATTCTATGTAACTAAGATGAGCTCTTTAAAGTTGAGCTATTCATCAGATAGTATCTTGAAGATGCAAAAAGAAAATTAAAAATATCATGTGTTTTTATTCCAAAGCTAAATCTAAGCATATCAAGCAGAGTCACAGTACCCTTCAACCTCAATCAAGACTCTCATGTTACTTCTTCCTTTTAATTACTCCCATGACATCACCATCCACATAAAATGCAAGGACTAGAAAAAAAAAGTCAATCAATAGTGTAACCATTCCATAAAACTGTTATTTAACACAAAAATATAGCTACTGTTACAGAAATCTTAAAAAGTCACTTAATTATGACGGGTTTTGTTTGCCCTGGTCAATGAACTTTGGCTTCTACATCCTTAAAGCTGTGAGTAGATTTAAAGAAAAACAGCAACTGCTGTGTATCTCCCGAGCAAAGTCCAAGTGCAGCCACGCTACAAAACAACTACCACAGGACTTGAGTCGGCAGCAGTTAAATAACTAACCTGTAGGTTCAGGAAGCAGAAGTGATACCAAATTAAAAACTAGCAAATTTAGTTTAAAATTGAAAAAAGCAAAGCTCCAACAGTGCTTTGGTGCAGAATCTCCCACTGGTCATCAGCTGGCAACACAAGGTTCCCTATCTGGGGTAGGAGATTACTGAGGTCCTGAAAAAAATTTAGATGCTAATCAGTTGGTAAAAGGTAATACTCTCAAAACTCAGAATTCCAGAACTTGGATGACACTTCAGTTACTGTCTAGTCCATGTCACTGGTTTCATAGAAAAGATGGAAGAGGAAAATGAATCTGAGGCCCTCCTTTCAAAGAACAAAGCCTTGAAAGAAGCAAGTGGTACTGGTAATATCTAAACAGAGGAGGGGTTGCTCTATAGTGACATGGTTCTTTCATTCCATTTCCATATTCCTGCAATGTACAAAACCTGATCTGCAAGTACTTCTAAGGTGCTGATCAATATTTAAAAATGAAAATGGTATATTGCAACTAAATAACAAAATAATCAAATAATCCAATAAATAAAGGGCAAAGACTTGGGCATTTGTCCAAAAATGGCATATAAACAGCCAACAGTATATGAAAAGATGTTCAACATCACTGATCATCAGAGAGATGCAAATCAAAACCACAGTGATATGGGATCAGCACAGCCTTTAGGATGACTATTATCAAAAGGCTAAGTAGTAGCAAGGGTGTGGACTGGAAACTTTGTGTACTGTTAGTAGGACTGTAAAAGGGCACAATCATTATGGAAAATAGCATGGCCATTCCTCAAAATACTGAATTCCAATTCTTGGGGATGTATCTGATAGAAATAAAACCAGTATCTGGAAGAGCTAACCTACATCATGTTCACAGCCGCATTATTCACATTAGCCAAGAGCAACCCAAATGTCCATCTGTGAATACATTTTTAAAATGTGATTACACAGTCAATGTAAATATATTTTTCAGTTTTAAAAAGGAAGGTAATAAAGGAAGTTTTAAAAAGGAAGACTCTCCTCTGAGCAACAAAACTGGGCTGTAATCAGAGACAAGAAAGGGAAGTAGTCGCAAGAGGACTTCAGGGGACTGACCTCTGCTGTGATGGTGACTTTATCCTGTCATCAATGAAAAGTGGAGGCTGGTATGCTGGGCTTCCAGCTAAAGAACCCTAGGGGCAAAGAAAAATGACTCTGTAATTTGTTTAAAGCATTAAGATTAGACAATCAAGAGGTGCTGGGATCAACGGTGAACTCCTTCCTGACCAAAGCCCTAGCACTCTACTTTTTTGCATCCTTTATGGTACCTCACTCTTAGAAGTCACTCAGTAAAACCTGTTCTTGCTGATGGCAATGACATCACTGGCTAAAAGAATAGATCTTTTGTCCAGGGGAAAAAAAAAAAAAAGAAAAGAAAAAGCCTACCAAACTCAGAAACCCAAGTGCTTATCTTAATGAATGAATTAGTCATTTCTATAATAAAAATCTCCACCGATTTCACAGTAACTTTTTATTAAAGACTTGTAAAAGACTACATTTGCCTGGCAAGTGGACACCATACACAGCATTTGGAAATCCCCCCCAAAATCCTCTCTCTTTCAACTAACACCACATTAATTATGTCCTATAATGAGATAGCCACCGACAGCATCTAAGATCCTGCCCTACAAGTCCTTCATTTGCCAGAAAATTTGCTAGAGTCTGTCCTTCAGTTGAGACTGTGGACAGAAGAAGGGGTTTTCCACTGTATGTGACTCCTATTGTTGGTTATAAAACGAAGGTGCTATAAAATCAAGCTTCCTGAATATTTACATTCACCAGGCTTAGTCATTCACATAATGAAAAATGAAAACAATTGCTTTAATTATATATGTAAAATTATATATGTAAAATTATATATATAAAAGGGTTTCAATAGAAGGAAAAGTTTCTAAGTGATACCTTGATATTCTGTGGTAATGAAATTAGACACTACCATTAAGCCTTCTAAAGCAGCTGTGAAATATGCATACATTCATCTCATTCTTAATACACTTCAAACTGCAGTTGCATTTTGACCCCTTAAATGCCACAGCTAATAATGTTAATCTCCAGGATCTCCTAATGCTAATAGACCACAAATAAAATTCAGTGGGGTCCTTCTGTAAGACTGTAGTTGAACAGATTAACACTTTTTTGGCAAATATTTTAACAGCCTCTTTTACAAGCAGTGTAACTGCTTTATAATTTGACCTTCAACTCATTGTATAGCTAAATTCATGGAGTCTTGATAGAATTCAATGAGAGGAATCAGTTAACACTCTCCTTGAAATAACACAATCCTATGTAAAATATCAAAGTTTCTGTCTCTAGGTAAATTTAGTTGCTAAATGCCTAAGGGAATCACTTTCCTTTAGTTGTCCTTTAATTTTATCTAAGGCAAATGAATACTTAACACAAAAAACAAAAAACAAGCAAAGAGGGATGTTCTACCATGTTTTTAGCAATAGTGACACAGAAGGGATTGTCTCAGAATACTGCAGTGAAGGTATTTTAATTATAAACTCTACACATCTAAGAATATGTTCCCCTATTAAATTAAAAATCAATTTTTCCATTCTTTGTAGAATGTAGAAACAATACTCTTGCTGTCAGAAACTCAAAACCTACTTTCATTTTATTTTTTCACCATATTTTACCGACTGATTTTGGTAACTTTTTTTGTATTGAGGCAACCTGTGCTTACAACACTATACATAATTTAGGGGAAGAGGTTGAGATTTCTTCAGATGTGTATTAGCATTCCACCATAGACGACTGGGATCCCTCTCCTTTACTCCTCTCACCCCTCCTCCTCCAGTAACTTCAATTATATAGGCATATTTCTAGGCTTTGTCTTCAGTGAGTTTTGTCTATTCCTCTATAAAACCTAATTTTAGCTTTAACCTTCTATACTGCTCAGCTCTCAAGGTAACTAAAAAAAAAATCATACATTTTCAGATCCTTTCTCTAATCCTGTCCACTTTTCTAATTTAAAAGATACTAAAATGTAAAATGGTCAAAGAAAGAATACAAGTATTTTAAAACTAGAAGTTCCTACAGAGATTATCTAGTACAATATTCACATTTCACAGCTGAGAAACCTGAGATTTAACTGTTTCTAACTACAGCTACAACTAATTAGCATATGGGCCTGTATAATTTTTTTGTAAAATAGGAAAGAGAATAGCCTTGTTTTTAAAGGAACACTAAACACAGTCTCTGAACTATAAAAGAAAGTAATTTTAGGCTGGGCATGGTGGTGTATGCCTGTAAGCAGCAGCCTAGGAAGCCGCGGCTAGGGCCAGGGATCACAGTTTGAGTTCCGCTGGGGGCATGTAGTGAGACCTAGTTCCAAAAAAATATAGCTGGGTGTGGTGGCATGCACCTGTAATCCCAGCTACCTGGGAAGCTGAGGCTGGGGATTGCTTGAGTCTGTGGTACCTTGGGCAACATGAGCCTGCGGATCCCCAGGCAAAAATAGCGAGACCTAGTCTCAAAAAAAAAAAAAAGAAAGAAAGAAAGAAAGAAAGACATTTTAGCAAGTTACTACTCTTGTACTTTCCTTCTGCACCTTTGTGATAGACATATAGTTGACTACCTCACACTTATCTCCCGCTCTCCAACTCAAAGACAGAACCGAGTTTGCCCTGGGCAGCAGAGGAAATGACACAGGATACACTTCACCCCAGGACACACTTCACTCTACCCCCTTAGCCACCTGCAAAGTCCCAGTCTGTCTTGTGAGTGGACTTTCCAGGTAGTTCACACAAATAAAACTTGGGAGAGAAACTACTTCCAAGCAACATTTTGTTCTCTTTAGGCATGCACAGAAGGAGGGAACATCTAAGCTCCAGCCTCTTCCCAAAGCAGAGGCAGCCATTTTGTGATCTGGTGGCAAGACATGAACTTGCACATGACACAGATCGAAATACTGGGCCCTAAGGCCTCTGCAGAGCAGCTGGACCAACCCGGTGGACACCTACCTCAGATCTTCTCTGAACTGAATAATAAGTACCTGGTGAATTAAGCCTCTGTTGGTGGTTTTCTAACCATGGCTAAAAGCAGTTCTGAATTTTAAAAACATTTTTCTGTGTCATGCGCTGATTCTCCTGCCCAACCTCACTCTCACTGAAACATATATTCTGCTAATTACTACACACAACTAAAAAGTAACAGGATTCTTTTTTTGCTGTAAAGTTAACAGAAACCAAGTTAATTAGTTTGTGTTAGAATACCTTAACTACTGATTATTAAAATAAATGTCATGGGTAGAGAAAATATTAGGAGGAAAGAAGTACTTTAGAATCACACTGGGTCTTTCATCCTTCTGCCATTTTGAATCCTTTTTTGGAAAAAATATACCAAATAAGTAACATATTGATAAATGACAGGTATTTTGAACTAACTTCTTTTGTCTACCTTAGTCATACATAACTATTAGTAAAAATTAAAAAAATTAATATTCAAGTTCGAATTATTGAATTTAATTTTATTCAAATAAAATTTTTGAATTTTAACTTTGCCCAGTTAGTAGTTTCACAAACTGATGCTTGTACCTGAAGTGTAGAGACTAAGCTAACACTACACCATTGCTGTGTTAGATGGGTCACTGCATTGCTGTCTTGACCATATAACTTTATATTGCTTAGATATAAGTTGTATGTTATAGTAATAGAATCTGAATACTGGCAGGACATTAAAAGTCAAATTATTCAGTAGCTATTTTAACCATATCTTGACAAATCTTTCTAATATATCTCCATTTCCAGGACTCCTGTGAAAACTCAAGTCCTTACTTCCCCACCCCCGCCAATGCAGAGAGGGTATTCAGGCCCCAGAGCTCCTCAGTGCTTTCCCACACCCATCTCCACAGCCTAGTTCTTCCCACAGCTGTTCCCATGGTCACTAAAGTGTACTCCATGCACTCTGCTTTGTCTTCCTTCATCCCTCAGCTCCTCACACATACCCAAAAAAGATCATAGACCCAGTTAAAAGGAAAAAAACGACTGTCATAGACGTGTTCTTATCGCAAGTATGACATTGATATTGGTATTTATATTGAGAAATATATATATTTGGTCTTTGTCTCCATTTCTGGCAAAATTCCTAAAACCCTTGGAATTTCCTAAGTGATAAGAATGACATAGGTGTCTCTTTTATATGGAATAATGTGATCTCTAGACAACCTACCCCACCCCAACACCCCACCCCTTAGGATGGAAGTTAGCTGCCTTCTTTGCTCTCAAGCTCTCACCAGTGTACAGCAGCCAATCCAGAGGTGACATGGTATGTGATGATAATATATATTCTGATAGCTAAGGAAACATATGCTTGTATATTCTTAGGGTTTCTAGATTTTCTAAGATAGCAAGTTGAAGGTATAAATATTAACCTTCATTAACTCAGTTCTGTTATAATCTCCATAACTACTTTATCATTCAGTGATTTCATTGAGAGCTAAAAAAAAAAAAAAAAAAAAGGTTAGTGTTTTAAACATGGATATAGTGAGTTCTTTAAAAGCAAAAGATTGTTGCAAAGCTGGTGAAAAACCATCCAGGATAAATTATCAGACAGCATTGGATGGAGCAGAGCACCAATAGCTAAGTTACCGATGGAACTGTGTGTAACTGACATTGCTGAATATCTCTGTCCACTTCTGAAGCAATCCTTACAGTGAAATGTGAGCTTGTAGCTCTGGTTTGCAGCGGATGCTTTAATTTGATAAGATACTGCATCATAGGGAAATGGCATTGCTGTGATTTCTTTTATGCACTTTGTTGTTGTTGTTTTTTCAGACTAGGTCTCTTATTTTAGCCCATGGAACCACAGGCTCACGTTGCCCGGGGTACCACGGACTCAAGCAATCCCAAACCTCAGCTTCTCAGGTAGCTGGGATTACAGGCATGCCCCAGCTATTTTTTGGGACTAGGTCTCGCTGTGTTGCCCCAAGTGGAACTCGAACTGCGATCCCTATTCCCAGTCGCTTTGTAGGCTGAAGCTTACAGGCACAAGCCACCATGCCCAGCTTATCTTTTATGCACTTTTGCTTCAGAAGTGGACAGATCCACAGATACGGTGGATTTTCAGTTTTGTTTGTATTATTCTAGTGGCCACACCAACTGATTATGGAAGGTTTTTTTGTATGTGAGTGTTTGACAATACACAAGTGCTACCGAATTATTCAAAGTATAAGATTAACTTGTTTTGAGTCTCATGATGCATCCTGGAACCAACATGGTGGTACCTACTGACAATACAAAAACAATGAGGGCAAAACTGCTCATGTTTAGCATCAACAAGGCAAGGGTGTAATATTTACAGGCAATAACTATATTCTTCACTCTCTAGTCATCATTTTTTTAGTTTTTAACAATGCCTATCACACAAAAAGAAAAGCTATCAATTGTATTACATCAATTCTGGAGCACCTGGTCTTTTGAATAATCTGTGTGATGACATGGAAGTCCATTTGGGCTGCCTACCTAACACAGAGAGGTTCTTGAGGATAAGACTGCATTGTTGTTTGTGTTGTGAGCTCAACTCTATACACTTTTTTCAGAGAATAATGTTTTTTACTTCAGAGAAGGATCAGCAGACAACTAGTGATGCAGGTGCTGGTACTTGAGAATATTTTCTCTAAAAGGAACAAAGTGAGCCTGATCCTTCCTAGGGACAAAAAGACAACAACTGACAATATCTGTTGACCATAATAAAATCTGAGCTTTCAGAAAAAAAACCATAGTTTTAGAAAACTTGACCTCACACCAAACTCTTATCTGCTCCCCAGTTCTTAGAGACTTCTTGGGTAAGATTAATGATCTCATTAATGAATGAGACTTGTTAACTCTTGTGTAATTAAATGTGTCAACACTGAAAAGTTCTAGACAACTCCATCAACCATTACTTTCCAAATGAGCAATGTATCATGTTACAAAATCACACACAGGTCAAAGATCCATATTGCAAAGTGGACCAACAGAGTTTGGAATGTTCTAGAGTACCAAAAATCACTGAAGTGGTTTCAGACTCAACACTGAAACTATCTTTTAAGAATCTACCATTTTTTACATCTTAATGTTAACAAAGATGTTCACAATTATACAAAAAGATATTAAATCCTCCATTCTTTTTCAACTATGTATCTGTGGAGAGTTGGATTTCCTCAAACAGCAAAAAAAAAAAACCAACACAAAATAACCTATCCACAGATTGATGACTGAAGCAGTTGTGAAAATCCAGCTGTCTTCTATTAAGCAAAATGTTAAAGAGAGTGGCAAAACATAAAACATTGCCATGTATCTCACTCTAGTTTTTGACCTGGAATACCTTTTTCTGGGAAGTATGTTATTTTTATTCACCTTTTATGAGTGTTATTTTTAAGTGACTACCTTAAACATTTCAGGTTTAATGTCTAACATGTTGAATTTTGACAGAGAAAGTCTACAAAAACAAAACATCAGTAATTTTTAAGAGTATAAAGGTGTCCTGAGATAGCAGATTTATGCCATCACAAAAAAATGAACACTTACAAGTATAAGGATATAAGAAAATGAGCACCTGAAAATGAATCCAAATAACTGGGCTCCAGTGCAGGATCACGTCTTTCTTGCTTTGGAATTTAGATAAATTACTTAGTCCCTCTGCATTTTCCACATTTGTAGAATGAGTGATTCATGTCTTGTTCTGAGAATAAAAGACAAAATATAGCAAGACAATTCATAAACTACATATATATTTCAAGGCGCAAAGTTAAAGAGTTTAAACACTTTAGTGGCATGGTTCTAAAAATTCTCCCTATTCTTAAAAAAATTTGACTAAAAGGAGAATGTAAGAGAAAATGCAGAGGAGATTTTTGACTAATCAACTAGATCAAATGTCCAAACACATAGTTTTACTGTATTAATATTCTTCCCCTACAGTTACAATTGGAAATGGAAGTTAACTAATTTAATATGGATATTCCCATAGACTAAAGTTGAACAAATAACAAATCCCACGTTTAGATCATTCAGTGTCAATAAACGATTAAACATTTGCCGATGCTGTTTAATTTCCACTTCTGCATGTCTATGTTTACCCTGAAGTATTTCTAAAACAAAGAGTAGGTAGGCATCATGTCATCTTGCCTCCAAATAGCTACATTTATATCTTTTAAGGATGGAAATTCATTTAATATAATAATGATGCTATTAATACAGATACGTTTTTTGGTTATAATTCTTAAAAATAATCTAGTCCATACGCCACAGTCTAATTTCCAGATTGTCTCAAAAAATTAATTTTCTTAGTTTTAGTTGATTTGGATCATTGAACTAGCATTCTTACCAATTCATTTTCAAATTAACACAATGTTGTTCACTAAATCTAGGAAAGAAGAGGAAATAATATCATGCTTTATACACCATGCACAGTTTACAAAGTCAAGAATTATCTTCCTGAGAGGAATGTGCTTCTCCCCCAGTCAATAACAATCAAAAATAATAACAGAAGTCCACTGAAATAGGGCAGACTGGTGACATATGGGTATAGTGATCAGAAGGCGCACAGCTCAACTACTCCAAGTGAAGGACACAGCCACTTGCTATTTTGGAAAGCACAAGTGAGGTCCACCTCAGGGGCAAGGAGGCTGGGGGCCAGGCCAGGGGCAAGGCTCTAGTGTAAGCAGGCAGCTCAAACAGGTCAGGTGCCCTATGGGTTCCAACTCAAAACCAGTGCTCTAAGCTAGAGAAAGAAAGGAACCACCATAAAAAAGTAACAGCTGGGAGAAATAACTCAATTTATTCAACAAACATTTATCAAAGCAGACTCTACCAGACACTATGCTGATATATATGATATATAAACTGATATATATATATGTATGATATATATATATATATATACATATATAGCTCAGATAAAAAGCAGCATATACTTCTCTACATATATCTTCCCCAAAAAAAAATTTAAGGGGAAGAATGGAAATATTAACTATTAATTACCTTGCCATATAGCATTATAATTTATAATGCATAGTTCTCCCCCATACACAGTCTGTTCCATCCCTCATCTAGACATGATACACATCTGAGTTAAACTGCCCCTCCAAATATTTCTGAAGAGTAAAAGTCACATTAACTTGAATTATACACCACAGGCCACTAGCATTAACAGCTATAATTTTCTCCTAAACAGAGCATTTAGTTCGGAAGGGAACACTAAAGTATTTCCTTCTCCTCTTAAATGTGTTTCTTTTAATTGTTTTTCTTTTCCAGAGGCTAGCCTGTGCATCAAATGCACTGGGCTTGGTTCTACAGACATACACACAGAATAGAAATCCTTTTGGAATCCTTTGTCTCAACTTCACTTATAAAATTTGTTTTAGTTTAAAAGTATAGGAAGAGTGGAGGGGAAATATTTCTTAATGAAAGTTTGAGAAGCATTTGGTAACTATATTCAAAAGCAAGAAATAATCACAAAGAGAGGTCTAGTGGACATGACAAAGGCTATCTTCCCAACAACAGCAAAACCAAGTAGACTTCCTCATTTCCGAACTGGCACTTTTGCTTCAGATCTGTACTATTTGCAGAAAGACAAAAAATTCTAAATTTAAGGTAGCATTTCCAGTGACACTATTACCTCCTCTATATACTTTTAAGGAGACATACTTAAGCACTTAGAAGAACAATAGTGTCCAAATTTACCATTCAACTCCTCCTGTACCAGGTGGACAAGGCTGGGAGAAGTGTCAGCCTAATTTATTCTATTCAACCTATTCTGCAATTAAGCCAAATAGCTTACTTCCACTGTCTGTGCATCTTCCGTCTTCCATGATCTCTTAATGATACTTTGCATAAACTGTCCTTGAAATTTAGCTCCAGTTAATGTTATTTGTCCTTCATAGATTCTGAACTCAGCATACCACCCAAGAAATATATCAAAATCTTAAGCAAACTGTCGATGATATTCACCTCTCCACAAAATCCATACATTCTTAGTAAATGGAAATGAAAGTGCTGCTGATGAATTACTGGAGTTAGAAACTCCAAACTTGTGTATTTTGATCTAAAACAATATCATTGAGGGTTGTTTTTTTTAAAACGGCTAAAGATGAGGACAATTAAGGTATGAACTTGCACTCAAACTGATTTGGACTGCTGTTATCTCATGAACATATTCATCAGCTTAGCACAGGCAACCAGGATCATTCCCAGAACAAATGGGGCTATAAACTAGTCCTGTATAGTTTCCTTTACCCCATCACAATTTTCACAAGGCATCACTATCTGACATCAGCTTTTCTATGGGGTGTTAGTTTGTTAATATCCACCTGTATTCTTGCTCTGGAATGTCAGCTCCATCAAGGGCAAAACGCTTACTCTCTTATTATCCCCAATTTTATATCCTGTTCCTGGAGCAGCAGAATTTAGTAGATGCTCCAAATCAACTGCTGAATGAAGAGATGGATCAATGGCCTCCCCCTCAGACCCATTCCCTCTCCACTTCCTTTCTTTTCATGCACATGTTAACTGTTTTTGAAGGCAAGGGTCAAATTCTATTAACTCAAGATTACCTCCTCAAACCCTCTAATCTTTCTCCTTTATAGCATGAATCTGGTACTTCCCAGTTGTCTTATAACTATTCATCTTTGCATATGAACATACTTGCCTTGAAATTCTTATAAACCTTTCCCCTTCTTAAAGACACAGTGCACGTCTCCCACTTTAAGTGCCAGACCATTCGTAAATATTTTGCTTGATTGATTTCTACCTACAAGTTAAGACAGAAATCAGGCCGGGCACGGTGGCTTGTGCTTGTAAGCTTCAGCCTATGAAGCGGCCGGGGCTAGGGATCGCGGTTCGAGTCCCGCCTGGGGCCCATAGCGAGACCTAGTTCCAAAAAAAAATAGCTGGGCGTGGTGGTGCGTGCCTGTAATTCCAACTACCTGGGAAGCTGAGGCTGGGGTTTGCTTGAGTCTGTGGTACCCTGGGCAACGAGAGCCTTCAGTTCCACGGGCAAAAAAATACCAAGACTTAGTCTCAACAACAAAAAAGACAGAAATCAGATTAGTTACTGATTTTAACTCTTTATAACCTCCTTCACTTTTCAATAACTGAAATCACAATGGGTTCACCTCTATTTAAATGTTATCTTTGGCAATTTCAAGTTTTACATCCATCTATAACTTAAACTGATTTATTTTGTCCAGCCCCCTCCTCCAAGATTAAATTTTTATGTAAAAAAACAAAACAAAATAAAATAAATGTGACTGGTACATGAATGCCTATAATGAGGTACTGAACCCTAACCAAGAAGGTGAAGTTTCATTACCTTCTTTGATTCCTATGGTAGTAGAGGGTATTTTTTTCCCTGTATGCCTTTTTCCTTTCAGCCAAGGTGTATCCCATTTCCTTCTTTACAAACCTGGCAAGATTTTGTTATTATTCCTGCTTACCTGTCCTTGGTATTGTGCCCTAGAGGGTCCTTCTCTCTGAGACCCCATTTCCTCCAGTCATTTCTTTGATTATAATGTGAATTCCCTTTCTCAGTTTGTGTATGAAAAAGGTCTCCTAATAAAGTCTGCAACTGCTTCTTCAAATCCAGTCAATCTTTATGAACCTTGTTTCTTCACACCACAACCCTGGACTAGCTGGGTTAGTGAAATGTACAAAAATATCAAATGATCTTCAACACAAGAAAATCAGGGAGGAAAATTGTATCTGGTTTTGAAATATATATGGTTTGGGGCATGATTTTTTTTCCTCTTAATTGTGCTTTTGTCTATGCCAACAGTAGCAGCATTTCCTTTTATGATGCTGTGTATCTGTCTCAGTTTTAAATTGTGATGTAGTTCAGTTTTTAAGCCAATCAAGCACCAACTGTGATTTTTCCCTATGAAGCCTTCCTAACTAGTTTTTCCTATCTGTTGAAATCTGTCATGAAATCTGGTTTCTGTTTCCCCTGATTGATTTTCTCCCTTTTCTTGGGGTTCTGATCCAAATCAGTTTACCCTGTACTGACTTCTTTAAGTACCCTTTGCTTGAGAATACAAAGCATTTACAAAATGTTAAAAAGTTCAGGAGGTTTTTAGTTCTAATTACACAGGCTAGAAAACCCTGCTTTAAAAAAAGATACTCTGAAAAGCTGGGTTTCTAGGATAATTCTGGTAAATAATAGCTAATAGGATATTGTGATTGGTTGGAAAACACAAAACTTTATATTGATAAGCCATGTAAGTCAGCTTCATAACTATGTGATTCCACAGGCCAAAAACTGGAGTTACATTCTCAATACACGGTATTTATAGAAAATAGCATGAAAACAAACATATCAGTCCTCGCTCTCCTTATGGGTCTTAACTCCATAGCCTTCTCAGACCTTGTCCTAAACCCCATCTCAGCCTCACTTCCACAAATAACTTTTAAATGTATAGAAAAAGAAAGAACAAGATTAACAAGATCTTCTATTTTGTTCTTTTCTCAATTACTGCCGTTAGCTTTTGGCCAAAGAAATTGTCCTCAATTTTACATAACTACTTTTATTTCATAGTTATTTAGTTATTTTACATATGAGGACAGGATTCTAGCGCTTGAACTGATGTATCATATTATTTGACATCGTATCAGCAGAATTAACAATAAACTCATTTTTAATTTTCTTCCCAAGTGGAACTTTGATAAATGCATATTATTCTACCTAAAAATCAATATATGGGCTGGTGTTATTTAGTCTATATTTTTCCTTAAATGTTAAATGTTTAAAAAAAACAAAAACCCAAACTTTTTTAACACCAACCTTCCACACAGCCCTCAAATTCAGTAACTTCCAGAACTTTATCTTAAAGAAAAACAAAACATTCAGGGTGCCCAGTCACATGTACATTTGAATACTTAAGAAAGCCATAAATTCTGAGTTTTTCAATTTACCTCTGCAGTTTGCTGCCTTCACCAAATACAGAACTCCACAAATCTCAGTTAATTTTTATAGCCTCCCAAGCTTGTGCCCACCCACATACATGATTCTCAAGGAAAAGTAAATGATTAAAAACCAACTAACTAAATTGATAAGAATGTTTTTCTTCTTTTAAAAATTATCTTAACTTAAAAAAAAATCAGTTTTCTGAATGGAGATGAAAGCAATATAACTCCTTTAAGAAATCAGTTGTCACCTCAGTACACCCCTAATCGGCCCCATAAAATGAATGACATAGTCATTTTTCTAACTGTATAAAATCCCCAGTTGTCATAAGGTCTATCACGGATTACAAATTTCTCTGTCTTTTCCTCCCTCCCTCTCTCTCTGTCTGGTCTGTCTGTCTGTCTGTCGTTCTGTCTCTCTCTCTCTCTCTCTCTCTCTCTCTCTCTCTCTCTCTCACACACACACACACACACACACACACACACAAAGAAATAGAGAATGAAAAAAAACATACCTGGTCATTTTCTAAACAGGTTTGATAGGTTGGGTTCACTTGTGAGAGCAGAGTATTGACTTATAATCTTTTAAAGCAGAAGTGGGAGTCAGAGCACTGGGTAAATAAGAACTTCAGCGAGTTTTTAAAACCTGCACCTTAACTCACTCCTGCTTACTTCAAGGGGAAGCCAGAGCAAAACCCAAAGGCGAATGGGATTATGCAACAGGTTTTTCCTCTCCACTTTATTCATCACTGGCTGGTTAGAGGTGTGCTTTCTCCAAACAGTTCGAGATAGCCAGACTCTCAGATCCTATTTAGAATTTTACAGTATCCATTCATTTAAAGAACTGCTCGTTTTTTCTCAAGGAAATTACCAAGCTGTTTTGTTTTTTTTTTTTAAGGAAATTAACCCAGCTTCTAAATCTTCGGTTATGCAAAAAATATTTTCCTCCCTAGTGTTTTATTGCATAAAACTACATACAATCAGACCCTCTGTCCCCTCCCTGGGCTTTTTCAAATTTCTTACGTTGTACAGCTTAAGTGTAAATAAATTAGTCATAAGCGCACCGCGCTCCCTAACACTCTGGCACCAGTGTGAAAACTGAGTTTGGGGTGGGTTGGTTTGGCTTAAGAAAGAAGCGGCACCGCCACCATCCAGGTGGCCTCCCTGCTTCCACCAAAGGCGAATTTGGGATAATGGGAACAGTCAGGCCGGGGCCCCACTTGGCAGGCGTGTTGTGTAACAGTCGCGCCTGGAAGTGAGCAGCTTCGCCCGCGAAGACACCGCGTCTCCCCGCGGCGGCGACTCCAGGCGCTAGAGCTAGACACCCGACCCGGCCAGGGGCGCACGGATCGAGACCCCGCGCCGGGTCGCCCGCCTGGCCGCCCCTCTTCCCAGGGTGCCGGCCCCCAGCGAGGCCTACTGCACCCCCGCTTCAAACGCTCGTACGCCTCCGGGCCGCGATCGTCGCCATCCCGCCTTCCGAAAAGGTGGCCCGGAGCGGGGGATAGCAGAGCCAGCCCGGCGAGAGCGCGGCGCCGGGCAGCCGGAGTCGGAGCGCGCAGCGGAGTGTCCACGCTGCCGGCGCCGGCGGCAGGGCGCCCGGAGCCCCGGAGCCCCGCACCCTCCCGCCCCTCCTCCCCCCCGCCGATCCAAGGCCACTTACTTTTGGGGCCGCCGACCTCCCCACTCCCGGGGGGCGGGAGGTTGAAAGCTGCGTCGCCCCTCGGACCCCCCTCGCCTCCCGGACTGGCGAGGCGCCGCGGCAGAGCCGGGAGGGCGGCTGCGCTCCCGCTCGCGTCCGTCCCGTCGCGCTCTCCTCCTCCTCAACACCACCTCCTCCTCCCCTCTTCCTCCACCTCCTCCTCCTCCTCTTCTTTGCACTAAATTATCTTCTTCTCGGAGGGGCGGTTGGGGGCGGGAGACTTAGAAAGAGAAGAGACGTTCGCAACTTTTCTTCACTCTTTCTCTTCCACCAGCAGTCACCCACCCCCTCCCCCCCAACCGCCTTGAAAAAACAAGGTTGAAAGGGGTGAAGAACTTGGGGAGGTGAAGGTTGGGGGCCGTGTGGGGACAGCGGAAGGGGGGAGGGAGAGGTGATAATAATCGTTGAAAAACTGCTGAAGCCCCCCCCCAAAAAAAAAACAGTAATCCCCAGCCAGAGGGGGAAAGAAGGGGGGTGAAGTAGGGGGTGGGGGGAAGAGAAAGAGTCGCTGGTCAGGAAACTTCAAGCGCGGATGAGGTCATTGGTTTAAAAATAAAGAGATGGCGTCACTTGAAACCAATCCCAGTGAATGAACTCAGCGGAGCCCCGGGGAAAGGAGGAGACAGGCTAGGGCCGGGCGGTGGGCGCCGGGCGGGGCCGCGCACCCACCCGCCCGCCCAGCCCACGGCCGCTCGAGCCCCGCGCCCGGCTCGGCACCTCGTGGGGGTGGCTCGGGGAGGGGTCGACCCACGTTCCGGCCCCCGTTCCGCACTCCCGGGCAGGTTCCGCCTGCGCGGCTGGGAGGAGCCCGAGCGGCCGGAGGAGGTGGCCCTGGGGCCTCGTCCCTCAGCGCCCGCCGCCCCCTGGGCACCATACCCCGCGCCCCTGGCGCGCGACGCCCCGACGGGTATCGAGAGTTCTCGTCCCACCCCGCTCAGGAGCCGAGCCCCGATCGCTCTGGGCTCTTTCCAACCGCCTCACCAGCGTGGAGAAACGCAAACAATACTTGGAGAGCAGTGCCATCATTCTGCAAAGTCTGAGGCTTCCGAATGGCAGGGCACAGAATCTTAGGAAAGAAAAATAACAGGTACTTGGAGAAAAAGCACCCTAGGTTGTCAGGGATTTAAACCTTTGTGAATGCTTGTCGTTGAAGGCCCCCACAAAGATGCGCCTCACATTCATTCTTTTTTCTTTGCTGATATCTACTTATACTTACTCACATTTAATGTATGGGCAACCTAAAATTCTCTTTTAAAATGTTTTCTCTGCCGGGCAGTACAGAATAGTCTTTAAAGCCGTCCTGAAATTCACAGCCTTTGAGACTTGTAAGAGCTGCTGATTTAACTGCACACACTTCATGTATGTTTAAATTTGATTTCCTTAAAGTGGCTTTGTTTTGAGACTGAGTTAAACACTTTGGAAAACTAGAGATCCGAGGTGGTGACAAACCAGGACTTAGAAGCACTGAATAGGACAGTTGGAGCTTTATTCCCATGTTCTTTGAGCACTTGGGCATCAAGCTGCTTCTACTGAGAAGTACCCACGTGGATATCACATAACAAAGATGTGATTAATGATGGAAAAGCATACTGCGAGTGGACTGCTCCACGAATCAGAATTTAAGTGTAGGAATAATCTAATTCCTAAAATATTCCATTTGCATCTCCTAGATTAGGGACATTTTTTCCCCAAAGAGGAATCTTTGTTGGGGAATATCTGTATGGACACTGACTGAGGGACTTTTTTTTTTAATTGAGAAAGGAACTGAAAAGTAGATTCAGGGTGAATTAGAAAGAGAAACCATCTCCATACTGCTTTTCTGCCTGTTAAACCTGCAACTAAAATACACTTCTCATCACTGGCAATCACTTAAGGTTAGTTAAGGGGTTTGGTCCTGGCAACTTCCGGCCCATTTTTTCAAAGGAGGAAGGGAGCCTAGCTGGAGATGGGAGCCCGCAGAGCACCAAAAGCAGTTAATGAAGCCTGAAGGCCCTAGTTGCAGAGCCGACCTCCAGTCTCCGCCTTTGACCTCTTTTAAGGCTTAGGCCGTGGAGGGGAAGTAGTCTCTCTCTCTAGCTGCTCCCTGTCCTCTGCTGGCCAGCTGATGTAACTGCAGCTTAGCGGGATCACCTGTGCTCTCTGAGTAAACCTCAAACTCTGCTCAGCACAGACCTGCTATTTTTAGAACAGTTTAGAAGAGGTAGCTGGAAAGGATTTGCCTCTCAAAATCTGTTGGAGAAGTTGGGGTTTATTAGAAGAAGGAAAAGAGACTCCTCATCCTAGAGGTGGAAAGGATATGTTGCCAGGGTGACTACCCATCGGACACTGTATCTTCCCTTAACTGACACATCTTGAAACCTCACCCATTTCCCCATTTGTACAATTGAAGGAGTACTTTCCATTTATGTGGTGCTATGATAGCTATTATGGGAACCTCTCCAGTATATATCACCTAATTAGGGAAACAAGACATTGAATCTAATTAAAAATTAAATGATTGAGTGGCATACAGTATTGGTTAAAAGATTCTGGAAAAGTAACGGAATGCTGTAGGCTAGGATGGTGAGTGAGGGCATCTTCTAAAGAGCTTGGACCTCATTCCTGAAGAAAAGTTAAGCGTTGGGGGTAAGGGAGCTCAGTGGAGGGATTATTCTAGAGGGGAAGAAATGGCATGAGCAGAGACATGGAGATGGAGTGAATGGAAAGTGTCAGAGGAGGGGGAGTAGATCCATTTAGTAATTGTGGAGACTGATATATAGCAATGAGAAATGAGATGAAATTTGAGGGATTGAGAGATACATGATTGAGGTACTCGAATGGCAAGATAAATAACTTCTTACTAGTTCAGCAAGTTAACACTTAACAAGTTCGTTAGAGAGTACATATCTCTTGTTCTCCTAAAAGAGCTCCTACATATACTGTATACTACATGTACATATACCAACAACAAACACGTGGAAAAGGAAATTAAGAACACATGCCATTTACAATTGCTCCAAAGAATATGAACTATTTAGACACAAATCTAACAGAACAGATACAGGAGCTGCCTGCTGAAAATTACAAAATGCTGATCTATAGATTTAGCACAGTCCCTATCAAAGTCTCCTCGAGGTTTTTGTAAGCATAGACAAACTTAAACTCAGGCTGTTTCCACCCTCCAAAGGTTGACAAAGAGCTCACATATTGAGAGACCCAGCAATGTGGGGGCTCCAGGGTCTTACAATCAGGGTCTTACAATCAGGTAATCAAGAAAAAAAAACAACTGTTTTTGTTTTAATACGTCCAAGTGTATGCTTTAGCATTTATTTTAGTAGAATTAAATATTTAAGGCCGGGCACGGTGGCTCATGCTTGTAAGCTTCAGTCTATGAAGCGGCCTGGGCTAGGGATCGCAGTTTGAGTCCCGCCTGGGGCCCGTAGCGAGACCTAGTTCCAAAAAAATAGCTGGGCGTGGTGGTGCGCGCCTGTCATTCCAGCTACCTGGGAAGCTGAGGCTGGGGATTTCTTGAGTCTGTGGTACCCCGGGCAACGAGAGCCTGCAGTCCCACGGGCAAAAATAGCGAGACCTAGTCTCAAAAAAAAAAAAGAATTAAATATTTAATTTAGTAGAATTAAATAAGGAGCACCAAAATTTTTAGTGGCACCCTCTTTAGGTTTAAATCCATCCCTGGCTGGACTTAAACTTGCTGATATTTTATGTCTACTGCCAATGTGTGCTAGGCACTGTACCCTTCCAGTCTTGAAATCTGGCTATAAAAAGAAAAGCACTACTCCTTCCCTCCTGGAACTATTTAGTGTGAGAAGATCATAAGCAAATAAAGACAAGGGCAAGGGCAGAATGGACTATGTAGAGGACAAACTGTGTGATGTGACAGTATATGATTAAGGGGAAGTGGCAGAAGGGTTAGGGACCCATTCATGAGGAAGGGATGCTGAGGTCATAAAGGATAGCAACCAGGAAAAGTGGTCTGGGCAAAGGAAGCAGGTCACTCTTGAGATCCTCCAGCCAAAAAAGAGGGACTTGCAGGGAGAGCTGGCATGTACCCAGAGCATAAGGGAGGCCAGTGGCGCTCAAAAGCATGAAACAAAGCATAGTCAGTATGCTTTGACAATAGTCAGACTATGCAGGACCTTAGAATGTAAGGTTTAAAAAAAGTTGATCTTAAGAATAAATTAAACAGGTTAGTACAGGATCTGATTTAAGAAGAGGATATTTGCAATTAAGCATAATAGTTTAAGCATTTTTTTTAGTTTTAATAATAGTCTATAAAGATTTAAATTAGCAACTCTCTGTTCCAAAAGGAAGAGAGCATTTTTGTTCATATATTTCATCCCCTTTCATAGTTTCAAACTAAGAGTTCATAGGCATCATAGATTCCTACAGATTGTGGGTGGGCCTCAGAGGGTTGAGAAACTCCCTGAAACTTTGTGCATATATACTTATGTGTGCTTCTCTGTAGAGGGAACCCTTTCAACACATTTGCAAAGAATTTTGTCACAAATCATAATGAATAAAACCTATTGTATATTTAAATCTTGACTGTTTTTTTCTGGGTGGGAAAAAAGGAGGGGTGGCAGTTGCTGCTGTTATCCTACAGCTTTTGGCAACATACAGATAAATCATGGTTCTGGAAAGAAGCAAATTCTCCCCCAGAAAGGTGATGCTGTATTAGAGGCAAGCAGTATTTGCAGCACACAGAGAGCATATTCCAAGAGTTTGCTGCCAAAGGACCTTCATGGAAGAATGTCATATACAGTATTAGAATGTCAAAAATAATATCAGAATAAGAAGATGCCTCAGACATTCCTAGTTTCAACCTACTCACTTTACTTATAAGAAAGTGAAAGTCTATAGAGGTTAAGGGGCTTGCCCCAGAATGCAGAGCTAGCTAGGAACTTTACTGAAATTAGAAACAGTTCTCCCAACTCTCAGTACAGGACTCAATGCTCCTTCCCTAAAAGCTTACAAAGAAACTAGACCAAACACAGTCCTTGACAGTCTTCATTCAATTCAGTTTAACACAAATATACTCACTGCTAAGGAACTGCAAGGAAACAAGGTCTCACTTCAAAAAAGAGGTAAAACCTCAAATCAAATGAAGGTATACAACCCAGAAAGTATCATGCTTTGATATCAGTATGTGACTATATTTCTGTGACAAATACGTAAATAGACACAGTAAATCATAAAAACTAAATTTTTGACTTCTCAATTTGGCAAAGATTTTTTAAAATGTATAATCCCAGAATTCAGCCAAGTGTTGGTAAGAGGGCAACTTGGCAATATGTTTTCAAACGTCTTTAAAAACACATGATCATGCTAGGCATGGTGGTGCATGCCTATAAGCAGCAGCCTAGGAAGCCATGGCTGAGGCCCGCTGGGGGCACGTAGTGAGATCTAGTCCAAAAAAATGCTAGGTGTGGTGGCGCGTGCCTGTAATCCCAGCTACCTGGGAAGCTGAGGCTGGGGCTTGCTTGAGTCTGTGGTACCCCTGGCAATGTGAGTCTGCAGTTCCACAGGCAAAAAAATAGTGAGACCTAGTCTCAAAAAAAAAAAAAAAAATCATCAGCAAATCCTCTTTAGTGATAGTCTTACTAAATAAATTATTTAATTGATTCAGTAGCTCTCTGTTCCAATAGGAAGGGAGCAATTTTTGTTCACTTAGTTAATTTCCCAGGACCCCATTCATATCCTCAAATCAAGTGTTCTTATTTCAGGAGCATAGATTTCTAAGAAAGCACCAAAAGATTTCAAAGGAACTCCCTAAAAGTTTCACTTCAGGAAATGATAGTGCTGTTTCCCAAAGACAGGAATAAGGTTGTTAGTCATAATTTAACATAATTGCTAACATATTTTTAAAGTTCCCTATCAATCTCCACAAGTACCACCATCCCATTTTATAGCTAACTTGCTCTACATCACCCCATAGAAGGAAGAACTGGGATCTGAAAAGCATGCACTGCACATCTAAGCAAAATCAAGATCGAAGAGATCTTGTCAGCAATGCCGAAGGGCTTAAACTTTATTCAAGGTACGCAATAGGGGAGCCTTTGACAGATTGCAAGTTAAAAAAAAAAAAAAATGGCAGGGTCAGATGTGCATTTTGCAATGTAAGGCATAATTTGGCAGGGAGGACATAAAGCAAGATAAGAGACACTTGTCCAAGTTAGAGACTAAATGTAAGTGAGGAGGAAACAGGCTGAAGAGATACCTAAAAACTGGACTTAAAAGGACCTGGTGACTCACTCAGTTTGTGCTGTGCAATGAGTGTCAGGAAGTATCAAGGATGATGTCTAGATTTCTGAATCCAGCAAATAAGTATATGGCTACTTATTATGACTTGGGGAAAGGAAAAGAAGTTAAATTCTAAGTCGATGAGTTCAAGGTGCCACTGGAACTTTAAGAGGAGTAGGCTGTTGCCTGTTTGGATCTGAAGTTCAGACCACAAATCTGGGCAGGAGATAAAGATTTGAGACTCATCAGCCATAGCTGGCTGTTGTCAAGGCCTGTGGGTAAGCGCTCACTGGGATGAGAGTGAGGGCAGAAAGATCACTGGAATCAAAGGAATACCCTGACATTTACAGAACAGAAAGGAAGCTCATATGGAGACAGAGAAGAAGCTAAAGAAGCCAAACGAAAAGCAGGAAAAACAGTTGGGCACGGTAGCACATGCCTTTAATCCCAGCCTAGGACGAGAGGCTGAGACTGGGAATTGCTTGAGTCCACAGGTTCAAGACCCACCAGGGGCAACATAGTGAGTCCTAGTCTCAAAAAACAGCTGGGCGTGGTGGTGTGAGCCTGTGATTCCAGCTACATGGGAGGCTGAGGCTGGGGATCACTTGAGTCAATGAGAGTCTGCAGTTCTTCGGGCAACATAGGGAGACCTAGACTCTGGGAAAAAAAAAAAAAAGGCAGGAAAGGTTGTTACTGAAAGGTAAGAAAAGAGTTTTATGCAGGAAAAGAGTGAGTTAGTGCTCAGAGGAGACCTGTAAGATAGTCACTCTCTGATTTAGTAATCAAGTGACCTTCATTTCACTGAAGGCAGTCTTGCTGAGGCAAGATTATAGTGAGTTGAAAAGAGAGGAAATAAATGGAAAACAGAATATAAACCACTCCCAAGAAGCATGCCTGTTAGAAGGAAAATAGGCTAGTATCTCACTACCAACAGAGGCAGGACATCTATCCCTACCAAAACCTAGTAACCTGGTAACCAGACTGTTGGTTTTGCCTTAATCACATAAAATCAGAGACATGTTCTGAGAAATGAAAATTTGTTAGTAAGAGAATGTTCAGTTGCAATCTCAGGAATGTTGCAAATGGTCTACATTTTATTTTCCATGTTAAATAGAACACACATCTGGGGTTCTAATCAAGGTAATCACCACAAGTTGCTTAATAGCTGTGAAAAAATAGCAAAAATAAAAGAATTATTATTTCTAGCATCAGATGTATTTATCTGGCAAAAGGTTGAAAATATTTTTCTAATAATAAAAATAATGGTAGTAATAGGGGCAAGATAAATAAAAGGGTAAAGAAGATTTTGCTTCTTTTCATCTCATTCTAAAGGAAAGTAATTGGGAGGAATACAAAATATCCCTTTTGCTCTTCAATAAAGAATATGAAAAAAATTAGTGTCTATTTCTGAAGGTGAGCAGAGATTTTTAAATGATTTTTCCATTTTTCTGAGTAAATACAGGTCTCAATGTGTTCAGTTTTAAAATTCCAGGTGGTTTTCTGTACTAACAAGGACTATATTCAATAACAGCATTCATGTTTACAAATGTAAACCTTTACCTTTAGGAATAGTAACTAATAATAATGAGTGACTAAACCTCTTGTTCAACATTGGCTAAACAGTAAGACTGGCTATTCTGAGCAAATAGGAAAATACTCTTGATTAAAAAGTACTTTCAAAATTCTCAATAAGTCAATTCTTTAATGTAGTGAAGAAAAAAGGACTAGCCCTTTTCAGGACACTGAGTTTTAGGAATAGCTCAAACCACTACTACAAGGAAAATAGAAAGTAAAAAGAATTTTAAATAAATACCAACATGCTAAATCACATATACAGTAAATAGTTCTTTTACACAAGGCATATACTGGGCTCTTAAATCTCATAACAATCCTATGAGTATGGTACTATAATTATTACTACCTGTCCACTTTTACAGTGGAAGAACTAGAGGCTAGAAAGTTAAGGAATTACCTGAAAGACACAACTAGAAAATCACAAGTTAGCCTTCCAATCCAAGTTTTCCCACGGGAGATTTTTGTGGGGAAGCTAACAAAATTACAAAACATAAGTAGTTCAAGATAACATCAGAAGCAATGCCATTATCTTCTAATGCATTTCTGTGGTTATTGGTCAAACTGATTCAGATGTGTGCTACAGAAGTTGAAGAAAATGAGCGATTGCTAGGCTGGGGCAGAAGAGTCAGCCAGCTGTAATTTCCAGCTCGGCCACATACTGGCTACATGACCTGAGGGAAACATCTTTTCCTCTCCTGTAAAATAAAGGCTTTTAATACCAACATTCTGTAAAGCACCAAATACAGTGCCGAACCCACATTGTATATGCTCTACACACTGAGTCCTGCCTCTTAAGGAAAGGCTGTGTATAGAACTGACTTGAATCTTGAACAATAGATTGAAAGAGTATAGGGAAGCTCATTCCAGGAAAAGAAAATACACAGTTGGAAACACAGCAGGGAAAAGGTGTTTAAAATAGTTTAACTGAGGCAGAACATTTGTATTGAATAGTATATAATAAGCCCCGGAAAGTATTTGAGGCCAGATTACATAGGCCCCAGCCAAAGAATTTAGCTGTTATGTTCTATGTAGCAGGGACTGATGGAAAATTTGGTTTCTTTATAAAACTATGCACTGTTTCCCTTATTTCTTATAAGAAATCAATAAACGTACATCGTGAGAAATCTGGAAATTACTAACAAGTGTGAAGAAAATACAAACATCTTATTCAACGGCTACCCTTGAAAGAGAAACATTTTTTACTTTTATATCTTTTGGTGCTATTTTGATTATTTTTCTTATATCACATATATTTGTTACTTTAACACCAATAATGAAGTTTATAAATACATGAAAAATACTAAGTGCAATTATATGATTATCCTTTTCATATAAAGGTCTGCCTCTAAAAATTGAGATTGCATATTTGGGGCAATCAGATGACCAGAGAAGTTCCTAATGAAGTGAAGTTTGAGCAACACATTATAGGATATTATGGTTGCTTATCTTCTTTTTTTATTAAATACTTTATTACATAGATAATAACTCAAAATGAATAAAAGACTTTGATGTAAACCTGAAATCATAAAATACATAAAAGAAAACTTGGGCAAAGCCCTCCATGGTTACAATTCAGAAATCCATTTCTTGATACATCTATAGCCAGCAAAAAATGAAGGAAAACATAAACACCTGGGACTACATCAAACTAAAAAGTTTCTGTAAAGCAAAGGAGACAAAAGACAAGAACTGAACTGAGTGGGAGAAAATTCTGCCCTGCACAAAAGTGAGAAGGGATTGATAACAAAGATCCATAAGGAACTCACACAACTTAGCAAAAACAAACTAAGAAGCCGAGTCAAAAAATGGGTAGAGGAACTGAAAAGATACTTTTCCAAAGAGGAAATATAAATGGCTAAGAGGAACATGAAAAACTGCTCAAGTCACTAGCAATCAGGGAAATGCAAATCAAAACCACAATGAGATATCACCTCACACCAGCAAGAATGGCCCATATCAAAAAAAAAAAAAAGAGCAGCAACAAGTACTGGGACGGATGAGGAGAGAAAGGAACACTCTTATACTGCTGGTAGGAATGTAAACTGGTCCAGCCTCTATGGAAAGCAGTGTGAAGGACCCTCAAACTAATCAAAATGGAACTACCATTAGACCCAGCAATCACTCTTATGGTTGCTTATCTTTATTGTATATCTTGTCTTATAATTTTGACCTATAGTTAGAAAATTTCCCCTTTTATTTTTACTTATAATAAAGTTATTTAGTTTTCCAAAAGAAAGATTCCTAGCCTCAACCTGTCCAAGGATAGATTTAGATATATCTTCTCCAGTTTATAGGTTTGAACTTAGAAATTGATGGGATAAGAATGGAACTTGGCTTGAATGTAAGACCTGAAACCATAAAGTACATAGAGGAAAACCTGGGCAAAACCCTCCACAAATTATACCTCAGAAATCCCTATCTGGACACATCTACATCTGGGGGGGGAAAAATGAAGGAAAACATAAACAGCTGGTACTACATCAAACTAAAAAGCTTCTGCACAGCAAAAGAGACAATAGCCAAAACAAAAAGAAACCCAACCAAGTGGGAGAAAATTTTTGCCCTTCACAAAAGTGATAAGGGCTTAATAACAAAGATCCACAAGGAACTCAATACAATTTGGCAAAAACAAAACAAGAAGCCCCGTCCAAAAAACGGAGAGAAGAACTGAAAAGACACTTCTCCAAAGAGGAAATACAAATGGCCAACAAGCACATGAAAAAATGCTCAACATCACTCAATGTCACTAGCAATCAGGGAAATGCAAATCAAAACCACAATGAGATATCACCTTACACCATTAAGAATGGCCCACATCAGAAAAACGGGCAACAACAAGTGCTGGCATGGATGTGGAGAAAAAGGAACAATCTTACACCGTTGGTGGGAATGTAAACTGGTTCAGTTACTATGGAAAACTGTGTGGAGGACCCTCAAACTAATGAAAATGAAACTACCATTTGACCCAGCAATTGCTCTTCTGGGAATCTACTCAAAGGAGACCTCAATACTCGTACAAAGGGACACCTGCACGAGGATGTTTATTGCAGCACTATTTATAATTGCAAGGACATGGAAACAACTCAAATGTCCTAAGACAGATGAATGGATGAAAAAGATGTGGTATATATACATAATGGAATATTACACATCAATTAAAAATGACAAGTTTGATGAGTTGAAGATAACATGGATGGACCTAAAAGAAATCATATTAGCAGAAACAAGTCAGAAAGAAAAAGACAGAAACCAAATGGATTCACTAATATATGGAATATATGAAAAACAAGCAAAAGGCCAGGAGGAAAAGTCCAAAAAAGCTAACAACCAAACTAAAGTACACAACTGGAGTGGGGGTGGAGATAGAGGGAATGATCAGGAAGGAAAGGTGGTGGGTGGTCCCTGGGGAATACAAAGATGTGAAACATATATATAAATAAATAAATTTAACTATTAAAAGAATTAGAAAAAAGCAAGCTAACAATCAAATTAAAGTACACAACTGGGGGTTGGGGGAAAGGTGGGAGGGGAGGTGGTGGGTGAACCCTGGGGAATACAAAGATGTGAAATATATATAAATTATTTAAAAAATAAATAAATTGGTACCAAAAAAAAAGAAGAAGAAGAAGAATGGGACTTGGGTCAGCTTTCTTTGATGACTAAGGCATATTGGAAAGGACTATGAATGAAGATCCTGGAACAAGGGAAGCCATATTGGGCTATGGCAGCAATTCAGAAGGAAGTCAAAGGTGGCCAAGGTTGGACAGTAGCCATGGACATGAAAAGAAAGCAGCAAATACAAGAGAGAGTACAAAGGGAGAATTGATAGGACTTGGTGATTCATGAGCTCTGGAGGGTGACAGGGATGACCAATGAAAGATGATGCTAAGGTGTCACCTCTAGCAATTTACAAATAAGCTTCAATTTCCTCATCTATAAAATGGGGTTAATCACTGTACCTTCCTCACAGGGTGTTGGAGGATTAGTGGTAAAATGCTTTACCATTTACCATTTACCATTTACAATAACTGGAATGTATTCTCCAAAAGTGTTAGCTACCTAGGTGTTGAATGTAGATGACTATGTTAATAATGAAATTCTTAAATAGAAAAGTCAGTGTAGATATCTGTTGAAATGGGAAAGATAGGGTTAAACTGTATTTTAGACATGGCCAGGTTTAAGTTTATGGCACAATGAATTTAAAATGTTCAGCAGGAAACCAACACTGGAATATAGAGAAATAAAACAAAGGGTCAGAAAGTCAAACCAAAATAAACTCTAGAAATCTGACTATAGAAGCGAAATCACTGGAAGCAGAGAGGGAAAAAGCAAAATGGGGAAGGGACACCTGGACGATATTGGAGGACTTTGAGTGTTCTGGTGGCGAGTGTGGTATGGTAATAACACCTGGAGGAGGTGAACCTATACTTCTCGATCACATACAATGGTGCAAACCAATACAGCCTTAATAAAAAGAGAAAATAAAAGAAACTGCCACGGGCCGTGATGGTGGGGACATTCACATTCACGAGAAGCAAACATACAGGGAACAGATACCCACTACAAAGTCTTGTTTTTGCCTGTGCAACCGCAGGCTCTTGTTGCCCGGGGTACCACAGACTCAAGCAATCCCCAGCCTCAGCTTGCCAGGTAGCTGGGATTACAGGCACGTACCACCACACCCAGCTATTTTTTTTGGAACTAGGGCTCGCTACGGGCCCCAGGCAAGACTCGAACAGCGATCCCTAGCCCCCGCTGCTTCATAGGCTGAAGCTTACAGGCACGAGTCACCATGCCCGGCCCCACTACAAAGTCTTATCTGAGCCTGTTCCCACAGCCTCCCTTTCACTAGGGAATCTCACCCTACATAACCTTGGCTTCCCAGCAAGATGGGTCCACAAGCAGGATGAACATCAAAGCAACAAAGCATTCAGGCTTTGGAACCAGGTCTGTTTGAATCCCAGCTCTTTTCATTTGCTATTGTCTGATTTAGGGAAAATTAAGGTTCCATTTTCTTATTTACAAAATGGACTAATAAAAACATCTACCTCATAGGATTGATGGGAGTATGAAGTGAGACTAAGTAAAACCCACTGCAAAACACAAGGTGGGGTAGAAATAGCGATGATAGTATGAGTCCTGTCTCTCCTGGACATTAGGTGTTATACATTTAGAATACAATTTATGTTTCTTCTCTACCTCCTCTGGTGCCAAAGATAAAGAGCACTCCCAACTAACTCTTGATGGCACTGCCTCCTTGACTTGGGTCTTCAGACTTTCCTTACCCCTCAGTCCCCTTGGGAACTTCCTTGGGAAATTACAGAATACCAGTAACATCTTTGGGACTGTCTACCTTTGTATGAAGAGACCTTTTGTATTAGATTTCTATTGCTGTTATAAACAAATTACCATAAACTTTGTGGCAGAAAATAATATGAATGTATTAATTTATGGAGTCCAGACATCTGAAACAGGTTTTACTGGGCTACAACCAAGATGTCAGGAAACTCCAGTGGAGAATCCATTGTCTTGCCCTTGCCAGTATTAGAAATCCACTATATTCCTTGGATTCTGGCCCCTTCCTCCATCTTCAAAGTCAGCAACAGCAGGTTGGGCTCTTACATCATCAATCTTTTTTCTGGAGCTCCTCCAGCCTCTTCCTTGTAAATATGTTGCTTCCACCTGGATAACCCAGAAACAATTCCCTTAACTGTTTAATTAGCAGTTAAGACTTGTTAACTGCCTTTGAAATCCTGATGTTGCCGAACACTCCACGGGCTCTGAGAATGAAGACATGGACATCTTTGAAGGACTATTATTCTGCCCTACCACACCCTCCACAAAGAAAATTTCAGGGAGGTTTGCCCCAGCTTTGTCTCTTTGTCTTATAGGACCTAACTGACTCATCAAATGATGAAGCATCATAATCTGATCACTGTAATAGTCACAATTAGGTATTTCATGCTAACATTTTTCTTCAGGTCTAATCCTTATCCTGTGCAATGCTTAAAGATGTATTTGTAGCCAAACATAATGAATATTAATTTACTAAATCTTTTAAAGAAATAATGATCCTGGTAAATCTCCAGCATGAATAAAATGTGTTTTTCATATCCATCATTTCTACCAATGATATGAATGGTCATTTCATTTCTGAGACTAAAACACCCCACAGGTCCACCACCCTCATTTCCAATACATTTATCATTTTGTGAACAGCACCTCAATAGCCCCAAATGATGATTAATGGGCAACAGAGTATGTCTTTTAAAAGACAGGTGAAAAATATCAGGTTGCAAGGCAAAGCACGTACTGGAATTTTTTTATTCTATTTTTTTTAAAGGGGTAAAGGCCATCTGTACTATTTTAGGAGTACTATGACTTCAAACAGTCTTTGGAAATGGGTTAAACATCAATGCCTTTGAATTTCACTACAAAATTCAGAATTCCTATCTTTTGAGTTTTTCTCTCTGAGGCATATAAATGTGGTCAACATAAATTGATTCAAATTCCCAGTAAAAGTAATTTTGTAACATACTATTGGTTCATCGTAATTTTCTAGTGGCTAGGAGTCTAGTCTTAAACTGTGATTGAAAGATTATTTGACTTGGAAATCAGAAGAGGCTAGCATTAAATGTTTCATGATGTTGGGCAGGCCCATTAAGAGAAGGAAAGAAGAGCTCGCCAACAAGTATTGAGCATCTCTTAATTGCCAAGTACCAGATTTGCATCCATTATCTTGCATAATCTTCAAAACAACCCCAATTGGTTGTTGGCATTGTTATCCCCACAGGAGAGATGTGGAAATGAAGGTTCTAAGAAGTGAAGAGATGCTCCTGCAATCACACAGCTAACAAGAGGCAGCACCAGGTTTGGAGTCTTGTCGTCCCTGACTCCAAAGCTCCTCTCTCCAAAGCTCTCTCTCACTGTCCCATCCCAGCTGCTCTCATTGGACCCCAAGTTAAAAGGAGGGCGTTGCATCAGGCTCTGATGCCCCTCACTGTCTGCTTTGTGACTGGGAGGGAAAAGGAGAATTGAGGAATAAGGGAAGGGGTTTCAAACACTGAGATAACCTTTTCTCTGGGAAAGTTCTGGAACCAGGTGTTCTGCAAGTATGTACTTTACCACCTGTCCCAGCAAAGGAGGTTGTTGCTCCTAATGATACTACAGATGATGGTGAGACCCACCATCAAAAATAAACAAGTTTTCTAATTCTCCCTGGTGGGCCATTTTTTATGGATGGATGCTTCTAAAAATAAACCCATCAACAAAGATGGATTCCATTCTTGTTGATAATTTGTGCCCAACACTGAGTTAAACTGTAATGAGAGGCTCTGTAGGGAGCCACAAAGACGTACAAGAGATAGTCTGTATTCTCAGGGAATAACTGGGACAGGGGTAAGGCTGCCATATACAGTTATTTATCAAATAATTCGTAAAGACACCATACAACTTATAAGCAAACTGTGGAGTTCACAACATAGACAATAAATATCCAGAGACCAAGGAGATCAAAATAGGCAGCAATGCTCAGAGAAGGCTTCATGAGAACTGGGGCAAAGATAAAGTTCTTTACTTTGCATTCTGGACTAGTCTTTCTTGGCCTTCTCTGTGATTGTGAAATCCTGGTATGAACCTTTCACATAGTTCAAACATTCTCAGCTTTGGAGGCTGCAGTGATGTCCTTCATATCACGTCATCTGAATGCCACTTCATCTTTATTGGCACAAATGGGAGGGGTAGAACCCCATGGTATGCAAATACCGTCATGGAGACTTGCTTCAAGCCATGGGCAGTTTCATGCAAAACCAGTTTCTCAATAGGGCAAATGTTGTGCAAAGATGTAAGAAGCTTGAGAAACTAGTTAAAGACAAAGCCTGTCACTACAAGACCCAGATTTGAATGAGGACACTTTCCTGTCTCTCTCAGCTATGGTCTGCTTCCAGCCCCTCATCTTCAGCAACCCTATGCTTAACCATTTCTTCAACATCTTGTCTAGAGGTCACAGAGCCTATCCCATAGACCAGGAACTCCTTGTCACCACAATTCCCATCATCTGTCCACTCTTGTATGCAACTCTGTAAGAGACAATCAACTGAAAATTTGTCCCAGAATTTTGGATCCTTCCTTCCTCACCCTCAAACAATTCAGTGTGTGTCCTTTTCTCCAAATTCTACTCTACATCCTTAGTGATGGTGTAGTTGATAAGGCAGCCTAGTTAACAAAATGGTCATTGTATTTGCTGTGTGTTCTGAAACAATGCTAGACTGAGAAGAATTTTCCAAGTTAGTTGAAGATACAAAACAAAAACAAAGGGAACAGTCCATAAGCATACAAGACATTAAACTCAGGGCAACTGGTTCCGAAAAATGAGAAATTGTTAAGAACTGAAATCATGAGGGAATGTTTCATGGAAACAGAGTTTAGGACTAGACTTAGCGAATGGGAAGAATTTGGATAGATGGAGAAAAGAATTAGAGCACTCTAGAAAAGAGGAGTATCATAACCAAAGGAAGATGTGGAAGATGTGTTCATGGAAATTTAAGGCAGTCAGTCTAAGAGAAGGGAAGAGAGGGAGGCCGAGAATGTGCACAGCAAGCATCAGTGGGAAACAAGTTCAGATGGATAAGATGAATTTGTCAACAAACTTAGCAAACATTATGTGCTTATTAGGTCTCTTGAATGCCATAATAATAGCTTACAACCACCGGCATTTATAATGGATCAGGCAGTGTGTTACGCATTTTCCATATATTATCTCATTTAACCATCAGTACAAACCTATGAAGTAGGCAGTTACTATCTCCATTTACTGGTGAAAAGATGAAGCTCAGTGGAGCAACTTACACCAGGCCACATAGTTATTGAGTAGAAAAGCCTGGATTTGAACCAAGGGAGCCAGCTCGAATGTGGGTTCTAAGCATAATGCCTATCTACCTCCACACATTAGCAGATTAAATTCTCATAAAATTCCACATGATTCAGGCTGTCTCCATTTTCTCAAATGGGGTCCTAGGCTCCAACAGTGAATAATTTGCCCAAGGTCATTCTGTTAAAGACAGCTGGAATTTGAAAGTTGGTCTATTTCTATTGCTTTCCAAGGCCAGTAAATGTTCCATTACAGTATAGCTCCTGGTGGAAGGATTATCTAGAATAGGATCAAATTAAGAGAAACTAATCAACTGATAAGGGCTAAAAGCCCTTATGATAGGATTAGGGAAAACTTCAGGATTATAAACAGATTTGACTTGATGAATGAAGATGGGTCTTAGGTGTAGCCAGGGTCAGGCACTAGCCATTGAATCAAGGAGAATGGGCATGAGTGCTAGATGATATTGGGAGTGGTAATGACCTAGAAATAGATGTGGGGAAGAGAATGAGAGAAGCATTAATATTTGAAGGGAAATCTGATTGTTTTGGGGGAGAGAATGAGGGCCATGAAGGAAGATTAAATCACAGAGAACTTTGCTTCTGGTGTAACTTCATGGATTGTTCATGGGGACTGAGAGGTCATAAGGGCTATTAATTTGTGGCAAAAATATGAAGGTTGTTTTGGAACATGTTACAACCTGCTTGGCAGAACAATGCCTGGCACATTCTGGAGGAAATGACCAGTAAGCAATCAGAGGTGTCAGCTTGAAGCTCAGGTAAAGAGCAGAAGTTGGCTGTCATCACTGACACATAAGCTCTGAAGGTTCGATGAAAGGACTGTCCTGTCAGATTCCAGGGGAAATAGGTTTTTCATAGTCTGAACAAGCCAGGAGTGGGAAGAGAACAAAAATGCAACCTAACAACAGAGAGCAGGCCCCAGGGCAAGCCACAGGTCTGGACAAGTGGTTAAGGACCAAGGCAGGGATGAAAATTAAAGGGACACCGTAGCAGACGGATCACACTGAAATGACCCCCGAAGAACACCTTGTTCTGTTTCTGGTGTTTTGGGGGTGTTCCCTTATTGTAGGAGCCAAACCCAGATTAATCTATAGGACCCTGTGAGGTAACCAAAGTTCCACAATTGGGAACTTTGCTAACAGAGAGAACAGAATTTACCTCAGCTGAGAGGGAGATCTGAAGTCATGAAAATAAATCTTGACCAAACTGTACAATTAAAAATGGTTATGATGGGAAATTTTATGTTACAAAATTACAAAGAAAAGCCTCTCCCCTGAAAATACATCTGTGGATCCCACAAAAATATCCCAAAGCCCATCTCATTTAGCAACTCCTGGACTTACCTCTGTTTTTGGTGCAAGATCTTGATTTCCTCGCCCAAGATGGTAGCTATGCTGCTGAGAGAGCAAAGGCACACCTGTGGCTAAGGATACTATAGCTACCTGGCTCTTCCAAGCTCCTTCCAATCTGGAAAGAGATGGGATAGTCAATTGTAGTGAATTTGTTGTGGAAGCTCCTCTTCTAGTCTTTCTGCTCTCTCTGTGCTTTTTCCCCCGAACATTGACAATATGATCTGTTGGCCATAGCCCCACCCTAGATGATCTCTTCTGCCTGACAGAATTAAGAAAATGAGACATCCAGCACTTCAGCCAATACCTGGGAGGGACCTACTTGAGAAAGGAACCTGGGAGTCCTGTGATTTCAGTTCTTGCTTATTGACCTTTGGACAATTCCTTTGAAAGTTCTAGGATCCTTCACAGAGACCACCTCCACACCTATATACAATTCTTTTCCTGCTCAGTATTTAACCTGGTCCAAGGTTGGGGTCCTCTATAAACCAGGATCTAATGGCACTTCACACTGGTTGAAGTAGGTAGGTGGGGTTCTTTTTCTTTTTACAAGTGAGGAAACGGGCCTAAAGTTGTCAAGGGGCCTACTCAAGGGGATATACCTGGTAAACTGCAGAAAAGAGAGACAAGCTTTCTGTCCCTTTTAGCTATACTAAGAAATCCTAACTGAAATATTTGGAATTCTCATTAAAACCTACCTTCCCCAATATTTATTCTCTGTTACTGCCTTTTTCCCCAAATATATTTAAAATCCTCTCCCCAAATGCCAGCTTAGGTGTCCAGAAAATAATAGCAGGAGTGATGGAACAGAAGCTCACTGGTTACCTACAAAACCATTCCAGATTGCCTATTATTTTGTGGCTAAAACTCAGGTCTCATACAGCAGAGCCTTAAGAAAGGGTCATGTGTGCAGGGCTCACTCATCCTTTCTGTCTTTGCCCCATCTTGACCTTGATCTCCACCTACAAAATCCTTGATTACCAGTGTCATTAGACAGCTGGTTGACTTGGGAGGGGCCCTCCAAGACAACGGCAAGATAGAAAAAACGACATGGCCGCCCGTCATAAACATATTTATCAGGTAAACTTCAGGAAAAACTGGTTCCTCAAGCTTGCCTCCTTGAGAAAAATAGTTTTGTGTCAAGCTTGCTATGGTCTAAATCAATGTATGCAAGGTTGTTCCATTGCCACACTCCTTTGAGGAGGTGTCCTCCGTCAGTTCAGCACACAAAAAGATACTCCCTTTCTCCGGAGAGCTTTCAAGTTACACAGTTAAAGAGGGAAATGGGCTACTTGTCTTCATCAAGTCTGTATATCTTTTCTATCTTTACTATAGTCATTTTCTAAAAAAATGGAGAAATTTAGGTTCAGAGCTTGGAAGTCACAGAGTTTTAGAATCTTAAAGAGTAGAGCTGTATGGGACTTGGAAATCTGTTACAGCTCTAATTTTGAACTTGAGGAAATGGAAGGCCTCCATTATTAGGATATTGTACTTCAACAACACAGCCTAAAAGGATATTCATTTCTTTACAAGTCAAACTTGCACTATTGGCTACAAAAAATTGGTGGCTAACCTAAAATCCATGACATTCTTCATCTAAACCACCACCCAGCTAGATTTTCCCTGGCTACTGAGTTTACGTGATAAATTTTCGAAAACTGTGTTCAAGTAGTTTTATTTTCCCTATTTCACTTTACCAGTTTTAACTCCATATACTAACCTATGATTTGAATTTTGGTTCTGTGATAAGATCCCTAAGTGCATTTAGCAAAGAGAGAGGTCATGAGTTAATAAGCTCTTCACAGTGTGCCTGCTATGAATTGTTCTAAATACATCTCTATGAAGAACATTTAATTTGGAATTCCTCCACTTGGTTTTTCAGATCCTTCAAGAAAGGGGGTAACTTTTCTCCCTTGTTACATGAGAGAGTTCTAGAACGTGTCTTTCCTTCAAAGCATTGAATATTTTTCACAGCTTATATCCTATCAGAGTCAGTGTGCCTGGGGAGAGGAGGGGGTGAAGGGGCTGCTAAAGGGCCACCCCCTAAATTCCAGAGTCCAGGAGTCTTTATTGTGTGTATTTTGATGCATCATTTAATAACTTTTCTTCCACTAGCCATTATCCATGAAAACTGAAGAAACCAAGAAATTTGGGAGTGGGAAGCAAAGAAATGAGGGATTACTTAATCTCTCATGTACTCAAAAAGTGCCTTTGATAAGCAAAGGGAGCATTGAATTAAATATTTGTGACTTTTTTTATAGATTGCAAAAAGGCAGAAACTGAAAAATCATCCCTGATTTCTTCCTCTCCTTCATTCCCCACATCTACAAAGAATAGCTAACGTCTGTCAAATACTTCCAGACACTGTGCTAAATTCTTCACAAACCTCATTCATTTAATCCTCACCACAATTATAAGTACTGAGATTTAACAGATAAGAAGACTAGCTTTTAAGAGATTAAATTATGCTCAAACTCACATATCTAGGTGTGGGTAGTCAAATTCACACACTGGTTAATATGACTCCAGAGCCCAGAATTTTACCCACAGATTAGTCTAGGTCCTCTGAGACAGTCAGTGGACCATGATGTAGGTCTGATAACCTCTGAGTCACAGAAGGGAGGGAGAGAGGGAAAAGGTAAGAAGGAGGGAGGAAGGGAAGCTGAATGAAAGAATATCAGACAAAGCACAGTTCTAAAAGTGTTCAGCAAGGCTGATGAAACATCCTAGAGCCCAAGTCGTCCATCAAAGGAGCCCCACATTCCCAGATAAAGGCTTGCCTCAGTATCCCTCTATGCTCCATCAAGAAGAGACTGGCAGGAAGCATGACCTCAGCAACAGTAATTCCAAAACACAGAAGCTGTGGTAATCAATCGTGACCCCTTCTGAAAGGTAGATTTTCATTGTTCCCACATTATATCACACTAGTTCTTTAAGCAAATCTGCTGCTTTTGTCTCCAACACATGTCTCTATCTCCCTCCATATCGTACTCTGCTTTTCAGAAATAAATCCCTGATGGACAAGACATAAAAATACAAAAGTGACAGTGGAAATATATGTTGGGGGTATCCAAATGTTAATTAATTAAAAATAAATACATAAAAATATTTTGTTATAAAAATAATGTTTTTATAAAAATTGGAAAAGTAAAAAATTGAAAAATATATAAATAAAAACAAAAAAGTACTAAAATAAAACAATGATTTTTTTTTAATAATCTTGTCATGGAGAAAGCTTTTTCTGAGTATTGAGATCAAATTCAAAAAAGAGTAAAAAATTTGACTACTGAAAAAAGAAAATACAATCAACAACTGTAAGAAAAATAATTTGAGAGAAAAGATGGTTAACACATATGATACCAGCATAAATTCCTTTAAATATATAGAACATTTGGAAATCTCTAAGAAAAAGTCCAACCATCCATAAAGAATGAACAAAGAACATGATGTCGTAAATCACAGAGAAAGAAATACGAATGCTCCCAACACACATCTAACCTCACTACTAATTCAATAAATGCAAGTTAAAATATTAATAAGATACCATTTTTGACCTGTCAAATTGGCAAAACATTAAAAGTTTGAGACAAAACCTGTCATCTGACAAGTGGGGAAACAGCACTACCAGTGAAAGTATGTATTTCATAACCCTTTTGGAGAAAAACTTGGCAATATTTGTCAATAGTCAAGGATATAAATAAAAATACTTAATTCAAAGGTTTCTTTTCCAGAAATCTACCCAACAGAACAATTCACCAACGAACAGAAAGGTGTATAATCAAAGTTGTGGATTTCTGCATTGTCTAACTAGAAAAAGCAAAAAGTCACACAGGAAGCAAATTCTGAAAGAAAGGGAAGAAACAACACTGCAGGAAGCAGATAGTGTTGTTTATATCGTGTCATAGAACAATCTCTGATACATATTATTAATTTTAAAAAGCACAGAAGTTATATCATTTTTGTGAAAATTAAAGAGTGATATCTATACTTCCACTAGTGGGTAGACATTTTCTGGAAGGTTCTACATAGTAGTTACCCCTGGAACATGAAGCAGAGAGATGTGATAGAGGTATTATTTATATCTTATAACCTTCTTTACTCTCTTAATGTTTTACCATGGGGATATTTTGAAATAAAAAACTTTTTTTTTTAGCTTTTACAAATGAAAATGAGATTCCATCTGGTTGAAAAAAATTCTGTAGAGAACATTGAGTTTCCTTTATTTTGTCATCATCCTTAAATAAGATGTGTTCAACTGTACTGAAAAAAGGGAAGATCAGAAATTTGTCTCTATCTAGTATTTTCTCCATTCTTCAGTTCTTGATAATACTTCTCATAGCATATTATAGAAAAGGAAGGACAATGAGAATTTTCAGTCTATTTACAACAATCATTCATCTTCCAAGTCATATATAATTCAGCAAAGTTGAAAATAAAAGGCTTCTCTAGAGTACATTTGGTGTTTCCCTACATTTTAAAATGTACTGGTCTTTCCCAGATATACTATAAGAGGTTGAATTAAAATTCTAGGTGATAAGGGGCAAAGATAATTTCTAGAATTATATATTAGTTATTATCACATATCTGCTGCACACACATATGGAGCCCTCCCAACAGCTTCTTTGTCAGTTGTTGTTTGTAATAGAAAGAGCCTAGAGGATCTTCTAGAGGGAGGAAGTCAGAAGGCTTAGCTTGTGATCATTCCAGACTACTACCATCTGACCAAGGATGAGAGATTTATGGCAGAGTCTATGTTCAGTCAACGCAGCTATTCAGTAGGAACTTTCCAGGCATTTATACTATAATAGTCCATTCTACATACCATGTCATCATATAACATATCTTATAGTATAGTACAGTATAGTAAAATATTACACACTGAAGTAAAAGGTTTTGCTCCCAGGAATTTACCCTAAGACAAAAACACTAATTCAAGAGGAAATGCATTCCTATATTTATTGTTGTACTATTTATAATGGCCAAAATATGGAAACTATCTGAGTGCCCAAGAACAGATGACTGGATCAAGAAGATGTGGTATATATACACAATGGAATACTACTCAGCAATCAAACAGATACTTATGCCATTTGCTGAAACATGAAGTAACATGCAATATGGAGCTAGAAGGGATTGTACTAAGTGAAATAAGCCAGGAGAGTAACAAACACCAGATGGTATCACTTATATGTGGAATGCAGAAAAACCAAACAAAGAGTAAGATAGAATTAAGTTTAAAAACTAACCCTTGAAAGCTGACCATAGAAGTAAGGCACCCAGACAGGAAGGGGAAGAAAAAGAGCAAGAAAAAAAAATGGAGAGGAAGCACAGTAATTTAGTGGGGGACCATGGGTGTTTTGGTGGTGTGTGAGCTATGGCTTATAATTAAGCTCTCATTCCTAAGCTTGACATTCAGTGTGCTTCCTCATCTAAGTCCCAGGTGCCTCATCTATGTCAGTATGCCTTTGCCAATGTTTCTTCTCTTGCCTGCTAGAAAAAAACTGTTCTTATCCTTTGAAACATATTTCAAAAATAAGGTCTTTCAGGAAAGACTTACCCTAGATCCTCTGTTTCATGTATTATACCTTTACTAACACAATGAACACACTATCCTGCAGCTATTCATTCATATGCTCCAAAAAGTAAGAAAGTATATCCTCTGAGTGTGTAAGCTCCTGGAGGGCAGAGGCCCCGGGGCATTGTGAATAACACAATGGCTGGAGATAAGGAGCTCTCAACACATTCTGCAAATGGACAAACCGAGCAAAAAATGAACAGATCATATTGTAGCTGAAGGATTTCATTGTAGTTTGACATTCCTAATATATTGACAAATCTGGTAAAAACCTTCATCACTCTACAATTTCCTCTCAGATCTATCTCAGTCTTAGGGCAACTGGTCTTACCCATAGTATTGGCGTGAAATTCTTGTAATATTTCCTGAAACAGCTATACATTTGGTGGGGAAAGGTTAACTTCCAAATCACCAAATAGCTATCACTTTAATCTTGACAGGGTGCTGTTAAGCAGATTCCTGAGCTTTTCTTCCTTCACATAGCTAGCATCTCTCCAAACAAGCTTAGATAGCAACCTGTTTTCTTTGGCAAATTGATTAATGGGTACATTACTCATATGCCTAGTTGTATGACACGTCCATTAGTATTGCCATTTTGTTTGTGGGGTACTGTGTAAAAATATCGAGGAATTTACTACCAGTGGTGTGACCACCTGTCTGCTAAAAACTTTCAAAAGGGAAATCTGGGGAGGCAGCTCCCTGGAGGAATGCTGAAGGAATCTAGTTCTATCTCCACAGCAAGCTGCCTCCTCAAGCTCAGAGAGAGCCAGACGTCATGCTGGGTCCCTTACCACTCGGGTTGGCTGGGGACTGAGCTTCCCTGCAGGCCCCTGGGGACACTGCAGAAGTAACTCTGCCTGAGTGTGAAGGGTGACAGTATATAGGTAGTGGGGTTGCTGTCAAAAACTGCTTCAGTGACCAGGAGAGAGGTAGATCTTGACTTCAGAGTAGAGACAAAGGAGAGAAGCAGCACAAATGAGAGAAAAGATGGGAAGTGGAGAGAACACTTTAGGCAAACTGGGGAAAAATAGCTTGGATCTCTCCCACAGAACTATGGTGGAAAAGAGGTGGGGAGGCATGGTCTTGTCTGGAAAGTAAGAGCAGGCGGGAAAGGAGCAAGCGTTGCCTTGCACCTCACCTGCAGCAGGCAGCAGGGGTACAGGCTATCAAAGGGAAATACATCAGAGGATCTGAAGATTTCCAAGGCAAGACTGGAGAAAATCTTAAAGGATTAGGGGAAGGATGACCACCCCTCCTCTCCCAAGATGTGTTGTTTCAGAACAGGGAACAAGAGCGCACATCTCAAGGCTGCAGTAAGAAAAGGGAAAGGGTGCAACTGCCGGGAAGAAGGTAAGAGAGTCCAGGCTAATGCCCTGGGTGCCAGACTCAGCAGGAAAAGATCAGCATGTCTCTCACAGTCCCTGACTATGTGTGTGTCAGCCAGCACAAGGCCATCTTGAACTGGCAACAACAGCACTCAGGGAGCCTCTGAGATGGTAGTGTGACTGAAGATCAAATGGTTTTCTAACCTAGTTTAGAAAAATACCTCCAGGCTAGGGCTTCATTGGAAAGTAAAGCTCTACAATTCTCAATGACATCCATTCCTGTTAAAATGGATGGAGAACATTACTATTTCTGCATTTTGAATTTCATAATCGAAAGGGCATCATGAGTGTTAGAAGAGGCTGCTGTTCCAAACCTCCAGCATATTTAAATTCCTAAACTGTATCATTAATCAAGTCCTATAATAGAATAGCTAATTGTATGAACTCTCAGTTCTGATACAACTGTCTTGTTGGGGAAGCCCAATAGAATTGAAAGGGGGAATAAAATGAAAGGAACCAAAAGCTTAGTATTTGCATGGAAAATATGCAGATCCTTATACAAAACTTCTATCAATTATTGTGTTCATATGGCCCTTGGATGCTGGGCAGCACCAAGTCCAGGATGGAAATGAATTATTTCACTCAGATAAAAACACAAACAAAGTTATGGCTCATCCTCACACACTGAAGATGTGACTGAGGCCTCTCTGGTGACTGTCTCTGGAGAGAGGGAATGGTGTCAGAAATCACTCAGAATTCTAGGACTGTTAAGTCTGATGGAGAGTGACCGTTCACAAAATCAAACTTTTAATCTTGGATGGTAAAGGCTGAGAAGCTATAAAAACCATCAACTGGGGCCAGGCATGATGGTGCGTACCTTTAATAGCAGCCTATGAAGTGAGGCTGAGGCTAGGAATCGCTTGAGTCTCTGGGTTCGAGACCCGCCCAGGGCAACGTAGTGAGACCTAGTCTAAAAAAATAGCTGGGTGTGGTGGTGCACGCCTGTAATCCCAGCTACCTGGTAGACTGACACTGGGGATCGTTTGAGTCTGCAGTACCCTGGTGCAATGTAAGCCTGTGGTTCCCAGGCAACAAAGTGAGACCTAGTCTTAATAATAATAATAATAATGATAAATAAAAATAAAAACTATCAACAAGTGAAGCAGTATAGCATGGTGGTTAAAGTAATGGACTCCTGAAATCAAAAACCATCAACAATGAGGACAGAATCAACACAGGCTAGTTGAAAAAATAGGAATCAGGGGTGGGGAGGAAAATAAGAATCAAAGGGTATCCTTTCAAGCTTATTTGAAATAAACAGGATACTTTTTGAAAGGACTATCTCACATAGCAAGCAAAAAGAATTAGATGATTTTGCCACATTTATGAATGTGGCAAAAAAAAGGCTATTCAGCAGAACTATGCTAACTTTTAAGGTGAACATTAGAACAACTACACCGTTCCTTTTGGTGACAGAAAGGACCTTGGTTCAATTGGTTAGATTCCATGTCACAATCCCTTTATTCCTGTTGAATACTCAGGGAGCAGTTTTGGGAATGGTATTACTACTAGATGGTTTTTGACATGGAATACTAGGTGCTAAACCATTCAGGTAATATTGTATTGACCAAGGAAGACTGACATTAACAATCTTCAGATTTAAATTGTTTCTGGAAACAATTTCTGTATATTAGCAAAGGCTTAAGGTTATAAACTGGAATGTACATCTCTTCCTTTAAAGATTGCCATTAAGAGGGCTGGGCACGATGGCTCGTGCCCATGAAGCAGCCGGGGCTAGGGATTGAGGTTCGAGTCCCACCTGGGCCCTGTAGTGAGACCTAGTTCCAAAAAAATAGCTGGGTGTAGTGGCGCATGCCTGTAATCCCAGCTACCTGGGAAGCTGAGGCTGGGGATTGCTTGAGTCTGTGGTACCCCAGGCAACGAGAGCCTGTGGTTCCACAGGCAAAAATAACAAGACCTAGTCTCAAAAAAAAAAAAAAAAAGATTGCCATTAAAAGCAATTAAAAATCTACTTATTAAAAGTCTTAAATATATTTTTAAAAGTTTAAAAATAAATGAAGACATGTGACACCAAATTGAAAAAACAGACATTCCATAAAATTGGAGATAGTTCCTCTGCTCTTCTGAGATCTCCAGGCACTAAACCATCACTTCCTCCTGCATGACAAAGGATTCCCATATTCTGCTTCTTAATAATGCAAGATCCAGAAAAGGAATTCTGTCAGATGTGCAGTCAGCAAGCAGCTCTGAGTTTTATGGGCCTTGAACTAAAAACTACAACTATAAGGTAAACTTTGATAGAAGGTTAAGTCGTTTCTTAGGAAAGGTTTCAGAGCTGTAAGTGCAGGTTGATTTTCTTTTGCTCTATAACCTGTGCCACAGTAAGCACAGACTTCTTAAGGTCTGAGTCAGTACAATGAAAAATCACTGTGGTATGTGTGTCTTGGGTAAACCCTCAGGAGACTGGTGAAAGAAAGTATCTGGTCACTGTTCATTCTTCATCTCTCTCCCCTACCCTTTACCTCACAGGTATCCAGTATCTACTAACTGTTCTTTAAATGTTCAATACCCCAAGACAGCTATCAAATTCATTCAGAAATCTTCCCTTCTTCTGACACCCATTCTTCAAAACCATATATTCCTCTTTTGTCCTCCCTTATGTATACCCCATATCAAGTTGATCTTTAGATAGAAGATAACTAAACACACACACACACACATTCACACCAGAATGCAAATGACTGTCCTTTACAAAGAGTACTTCACTTTCAAATAGTTGCTTACTAGCTAAATTCCCTATTATTTCCTTATTAAAAGGACACTACTTTTTCCTACTGTGTGAGATATAACGCATAGGAATAGCCGCAATATTTTAAATAGAAATGCTCAGAACATATTAAGAAAAGCTATTGTTAAGTTTGAAGAGAAGTTTTCAATATGTTGATGAAGGAGAAGAGGTGAGGGAAAGCTTGAGCATAGAAAGTTTGGATTCTTTGAGCTTCATTTTCTCTTCCTGACTTTTGTGCTGATTGGATTTCTTTTGAGACTAAGTCTCGCTATTTTTTGCCCGGGGTACCACAGACTCAAGCAATCCCCAGTCTCAGCTTCTCAGGTAGCTGTGATTACAGGTGCGCGCCCAGCTATTTTTTTGGACCTAGGTCTTGCTACTAGCCTCCCCACCCCCACCCCCCACCCCCAGCGGGACTCAAACCACGATCCCTGGCCCCAGCCGGAGCTTCCTAGGCTGCCACCTACAGGCATGCACCACCATGCTCGGCTAATTGTATTTCTTTTTCTTTCCATGTTAACTGACTGTTTTAGTCCTTAGATTTATTTATTTTTCTCCTGCTGACAAGCTGGAAGCTGAATTATGTGCTCATTCTGAAATGTTCCCTTACACTTTAGCCTTGGAACTTTCAAATCCATGCACAGAGTAAATAGGTAGTGTGCTGTATGCAAATGTGGGCATATTTGTCTGTGTAGGCCACAGGAAAGGAGGCATTTTGCAAAATGCCTTTAGAACAGAAACAAACTCTTGAGAAGGAATACTTTATAGCCTCTATAGCTAAATTTTCCGGTAACAAAAAGTACAGAGGAATACTTATCTATAAAGGGGGAAAACACACTCAAAACAAAACATGACTAATACTTCAACAGTGAGTTCACCTCAAACATTTCATGAATTTCACATGACCCACCCACTTTTTCTCTGTACCTCTGAAGATTACCCTACCAGCAGCAATAATACTCTGTTGTTCAAGTGCCAGATTTACATACCAACGTAGCCATGACATTCCTGAATGTAGAATATGGTACTGTTCCCTGGTTTGTGGTTTCTACAAAAGGTTAATTTTTGTCCCCTTATCCTTCTCATTTAATCTCATACCACCCCCTACCTCTCTTTCTTCAATGATTTTTTTCTCTGAATAGTTTGCCTCCCTCCTTTGCTCAATTTAGCATCACCCCTTGGAGTATCTACAAATTCACTGCATAACCCTGTTGTGTTTTAAGATCTTTCTCACTCAACCACAGATGATCAATTCTTTGAAAAGAGAGCCAGAGACAGAGAAATAACAATTGGACACTTCCAGGCTGCCTCTAGTGTACCTGGTATGTGTGATGATAGGTCAGCAGGTTGGTAGGTTTCATGGCCACCTTTGTTTCTTTCTGGATAGGCTTTGCTTCGAATTACCGTCATTTCTAGACTGGATATAGGTCTAGCCAAAATGTCCACACTAGAACTGACTGGAGCAATTTTCATTTCTAGTGAAGTCTGAAAAGGGTTGGATACTTTTTCGGTTCTTAGACTCTGTATGTCAAACTTAATGGAAAGCCAGCTGGAGCCTAAGAAGCTATTTTAACGAGCTTTCTTTCTCTCTGATGTTCCCCAGGGAACATGTGCCAAGCAGATCCATGTGGCCCAGAGAGTAACATGATCATCTTGGCTCTGTTTGGACACCTGTGCTCTTTTAGCCCCAGTGGTAAGGGGAACAGGGGAGAGCAAGATGAGGGCATGGAAGGCATGCAGACTAGGGGAGTGGGTGTGTGCCATGCTGCTTAGGAATTCACACCACCAGCAGCAGAGGCTTGTTGCACCACAGGCCAACAGTGCCTCTATGTGGGGTGTCTGAGAGTATTTGAAATGTGTTTGTATGCATCGGGGAAGGAGGCAGCAGAAGCGTAGGGAGGAGAAAATGATATGCATTTTTTAAAAAAAGGAATTGCATGCTTCAGAGGTTCCTTGTGAAAAGGAGCTATAGGAAGAAATGATTGAAAGTCATGAATATAAAGTATGCCCAGAATTCTGAGAGCGTTTTCTTCTAAATTTCCTCCTACTCCTTAAAAAGAAAAGAAAAATGCACTGTTGTATATACTTTTTCTTTTCCAGGAATCACTCTGAATTCTGGCTCTTGCTACCCACTCTGAACAACCCTTTAACTTCAATTTATCAGTATAAAGTTACTAAATTTGATCTATTTTTCACCAAATACTTGGCTTAGTCTTCTGGATGTGTGTACTTCTTCTTGGGTGATAAAGTCCTTGGGGATTACTACTTCTAGTTAATGCTCCCTCTCACTCTCTCTTCACCTTTTTGTTAACAATTCTGAATACTAAGCAAATGGTTAACAGATACTTCTCTTTACAAAGTCTTATTTTCTAATATGATTGAAGTTCATTTTTTAAACTAAATGATCCAAGTATTTGAAGTGTTTCCAAATTGTTTCTAGTTTTTTCAAATTACTATTTTAATTGTACTATTTGAAAAGTACAGAAAGTACAAAGAAAACAATATACCATATACTCCACCACCAAACTGGACATATTTGCTTCATGTCTCTGTAAGTAAAAATTTTGTCCTCTTTCCCTCTCATTTAATTTCATGTCAACTCCTACCACCTACCACTTCATAGCACCTCCTACCTCTTTGCATGGGCAGTTTATTTTTTTCCTTTGAATAGCCTTTTACCGTTCCTTTTCAATCTCAGTGTCATAAAGTAGCCAAGAATTCATTGCACACAGATGCAGGGAACAGGTAAATGTGATGGTAGGAGCTGGTAGAAATTCTCTACTGATTACAGGTTTCCTCTTCTATCTGAAAGTAGAGCATTCCTATAGAAAAAAAAATTAAAAATAATACAATTAAACATAACTACTGCCCAAAACCCTCCCCACACTCCCCCTTCTTCTCCTTCCCTAGAGATCACCACTCTCCTGAAGCTAGTGTATATACATTCTGGGCATGTTTTTAATACATTCTGGGCACTTCAAGGTTCAAATGGTCTTAGTCCTCCTTCCTGAAGAGCAAGAAGGGTCTGTGAGCTGCTCACACACAGTCTAGCAAGGTCATTGGTAGAAGGACAGGGTGGATTAGTTCCTCACAGAAGGCAGGGTGCACTCTGTCAGCTGGGATACAGGAAAAGAAAGAGGTAGAGGACTAACCCAGAAAAAAAGGCAATTTAGTCCAAAAGAAAAACGGCAGCTGAAAGGGCTTGAGTGGGGAAGAAACTGAGGTCATACTAGACACTGGAAGGGAAGAAGGAGAGAAGGAAGTAGAAAGTGGTTAGTGTAGGTGTCAAACAAAAAGGGTAAGAAGAAGAAAAGGAAAGAGCCTACATTAGCACAGACTTTTTCACCCTTGATTAACAAAGAGCATTCATATAAGGAGCACTCAGACCTCAATTTGGGGTTATACATGCCCCCATGACTTACTCTGACAGTGGCAACCTTAGATCAGACCCACTTCCAATCATATAACCTGGCTAGATGGCATTAACTTCAAACACCTAATCTGTTTTAGTTTCTTTGGAGCAGAACAGAGATATAGAATTTTCATATTATTATATACTCTCAGAGTAGTCAGTTACATAAGTAATTCAATTTGCTTTATGGAGAATCCAATTTTTATTAAAAGCCTGCCTCAAATAGTGTATGGGATATACCATATTTGTATTAAAAAGGTATTTATAATATTCAAATGTGTCCTGTACATTTACTGTGAACTCTGGAACTCTACCTCAACTGAATTTTGGAAGAGCTCAGCAAAGTACTTTAGGAGTCTTTGAAAAGCAGTGTGTTACTTTCTATATTCTCTAAAAGTAACGTCAACGAACACACACTCTTTATCAAGATCTCTATAAACTAATATAGGCTGAAATAATTGACAACATGCTGACTGACTTATTTAAATCAGGAGAGTAAGACATACTTAATGTTGTCTGGTTTTTTTTGTCTTTATAATTCACCTGCCACACAATTTACTCACTTAAAATGTACAATTCTGTTTTTTAATATATTCAGACATGCAGCCATCAACAAATCAATGTGAGAACATTTTGTCATCTCAGAGAGAAACCCAGCAACCATTAACAATCACTCCCCATTTCCTGCCCTTGGACTGTGGTCACCATTTATCAATTGTTTGTCTCTTTAAAGGTACCTATTCTTGACCTGTCATTCTAACTGGGATCTACTATGTGGCCTCTTGTGTCTGGCTTCTTTTACTTAGCATGTTTTCAAGATTTATCCACGCTATAGTATCTATCAATAATTTGTTCCTTTTTATGGTCCAGTAATATTCCTTGATATGCACAGTTGATCTAGTCACACATTCTTAGATGTGCTTTTGCGTTATTTACACCTTTCGAATCTTATGATTAATACTGCCACAAGAGAACATTGAGTTCAAGTTCTGCGGAGGTATGTTTTCATTTCTCATGGAAATCTATTGTGAGGAGCTGTCAAACTGTTTCCCTACAGTCGCACCGCTTACATTCTTAGTTGTTCTTAAAAAGAAAGCGTGTTTAGGTTGTCCTTGGTGATGCTGAAGTGGGCCTATTCAGGGGGGCATGGGTGGAAAACCCGAACTCCCTCAGATTCTGGCCCAGACCGCTGGCATCCAGAGGCCAAGACAGCCGGGAGCGCACAGTGAGAAACGCAGTTTCGACCTCCCGCCGGGCCCCTCCTCCTCAGCGCTGGCAGGCCGGAGGATAACAGATGCCTTGCTGAGGCTCTATGGAATTGTAGTTTTCTCTTAAGTCAACCACGCATAAAGTATGGTTAAGAAAACTACCATTCCCAGAATACCGCAGGGCTACGGCGGCCGAAGGAGCCATTCCGCGCCCGGCGCTCCCGCCCCCTTCCCGTCCGGGCTGCTCTCCAGGGCGTCTGTAAACACACCCCGAGACTGTCATGGAGGGGGAGGAGGAGGCGGCGGCGGCGAAGGGAGGCGCTTTGGGCCGCCTCCAGGGTCCGCTCTGCCATTCCTGAACTGGTCCCTCGTCCCCGTGACTGTGGCATCAGGGAAACGAACTGTTAGGCGAGAGAAGGAGGCAGTCAGAACCATATCCCCTTCTTCCCCCGGGGCGGGGGCCGGGCCGGGCCTGGCCGGCTGAGCCGGGGGAGGGCAGGGGGGAGGGAGCGCCCGGCCAGGCCGGCCTGTCTGCCGAGATGGATGACAGTAAGGTAAGTGCTGTGGTTTGCACGCGCAGCTGCCGCCGCCGCCTGCTTGTCGCTCAGTGTAGCCCCGCCGCCGAGCCCGGTAGTCCACGCCAACACCCGAGAAACACCTGCCTTCGTTCGACATCCCCGCGCCGCGCCAGTTACTGCCCGCTGGTACCCACTTAGGAGTTCGGGGAACACCGGGGCTGCGTTTTTCCGAAAGGGCCCTCTCCTCTGAAAAATTTTCAGTGCTAAGGCAAGCCTGTTTGTCAGCTTTTCCAGGTAGTGCAAACGCTAGTCCTGGACTTGTCTGCCGAGATCAGTGAAGAAACCACTGTCCTTTTCCTTTTGGCCTTCCCTTGCCCCCTCCCAACCTTTCTCCAATTCAGAGAGCTAAGTAGTGCGCCCTGATCCAGCCCTCTTCCCCTCGACGGCTCTCCTTTCTCTTCTCAGGCTCCCTTACTCAATGCCCCATTCATATAATCAGTTCACTCCCCCTCTGAGCTATTTTCCTGTGGTTGGTTGGAACACTTCGCTAAGCTCCTGTTGCTATTCATCCAGTGTGGAACCTAACCTCCTCTAGAAAGACTTCTCTAAGAAAAGTCCGAAATTCCTTCTTGTTAATCTACTGTGGTAGCCCATCACCATCTCCCCTTTCCCGATCCAAACCACTTGTCCCTATGATAATAACTTAGAAATCCATTATTGACTAATTCATATAGTTTATACCTAACCTCTCTGCCTTAATGTCCATCCACAATAATGTTGTTTAGCTTTATTTTGTTAAGATAGGGACAGTGAACTTAATTGTTTTAGGATGTTTAGGAAGCTGGAATTTTTTAAGGAGCCAGATTTATAGAATTTACCAAAATTTGAAGTACAAGTCACTCCTTCCTGTGCTTTCCAAGGGTCTGTCTTTCCAAAGCCCCTGGTGTGCTCCCCAGGATAACTTTTTCCTTTGGGTTCCCTTTTCCCCTCCACCTAACCAGTGACATTAAGCTGCTATAAAATTTTTGTTCCACCCATCCTCAGGAAAATCAGGAGCTAAAAAGGACCACCTTCTCTGTGCTACTTGTTTTACTCTACATTACCTCTTCCTGTTCCTGCAAAAGACTCTGAGAAAAGATGGGAAAACCCAATGCAGTTCTCCAGAGTTGGGACTCAACTAGAGGAACATTTAGCTTATGAAGCAGCAAACCCCTTCTAATAGGAAGTGCTGTTTTCAAGACAGAAAGGGGGAGTTCCGAAAGTTTTCCCAAAAATAGTTTCCCATAAAAGGCTTTGCTAGCTTGACCTTTTAGTGTTAAAATTTGAAATTAAATCTGGATACTATATCCATTATCTTTCCCGGAAATAATGTTTAAGGGTACTAAAATAATATATTTTTCTTTCATTTCCTTGAGTCTCTCATGATGTAGTCAACATAACTTTAAGTTGTTTGCTTTTTCAGATCTTTGAAACATTTTATACCTCTCTCAAAGTCTTCAATAATCTCAAGTAACTCCAAGGAAAATACACAAGATATTGGGTTATTTTACTGACTTATAAAAATCACATAAGATTTATTTCCCAAAGATGCAAACTCTAGTGGGATATAAATATAGTTGTTTAGCCTGAAAGAGTGCTTTTAAATTAGAGGTAGGCTGTCATAACTACCTGTAGAGTACAGAGAGAAATAAGATGAGTTCATTTGTCATTCTTTATTCATTGTTTTTACGAGAGTGTTTAGGAGCCAGCAGTTTCATAAATCTTTAACGATTATGAAGGAGAAAATCCATTTCCAATGTCTCTGGATGAACAGTGCATATACTACTTTCACTTTGAATGTGTGTCGTAGTTGTGGATGAGTAATATTTAAATACCATGTACAGGCACTAGTTTACTCTTTCAGCTTTCAGGCAGTGTGAAGCAGCCCTTGAGTAAGGCTGTGGCAGCTCCCAATCCTGCCTTGCTCTGTGTTCTAGTTGTTACAGTTCCCCAGATTGTATTGCCTTTCTGTCATATACATAACACACATGCAGAAAACATACTTAACCTCCCATGGTGTATAGATCATGGAGTCTCCTATTCCATTTTCTCTGTATAAGAGAGGTGAAGGGTGAGGCTTGGAAGTACAGCCACCATGGTGGTGAGAACATAAAGGATAACAAGGCCTGGGCAGCAGGAAGAGGATGAAGTGGGCAAGAGTATTTGAATGAGCAGGTCAGGAAATTGCTGGCGATGGTAATATGAGAACCTATTGATAAGAGTCTGTATTCAGAGTTGTTTTCATCATTGGTGATGAATTAATTTGCCAAAAGCTCTCCTCATTCAGCCTTCTAGCTCCCTGGAGTAGGAGCAGGTCGAATTTCAGTGGAGATGAAGCTTTACCTCCCAGGAGTCCAGCAGGATACCTGAGCCCTTAGCATAAATTAATAGAGATTGGATTGGATTAGGACAGAATGGCATTAAATTCCCCTGATATACCTAGGCTTTATTAACCAGTTTGCTTCAGTGAGCCAAAGTGGTTGGAGTGTAAAAAACAGCCAGTGGAGAAATAAAAGAGATAGATTCAGCATCTTAAAGTGGGAACTGGGACAGTACTAAGTAGCAGAATTCAATACTAACTGAGTAGATCTCTATTAGGCTAGTTTGGAAGGAAAAAATAAAGTCTTGGCTAAGTTATGTAACCATCTGAGCTTGCTCTATGTATTAAATGATCAACATTTTTCACAGATTTTGTAGATATCATGCAAACATAGCTTCCAGTATAGTCTGGCACATAGTAGACACTCAAAAATGTCATTATTATGTACCCTAGTGGTGACTTCCTAGGTCCTTAGTACAGTAGGTATCTGAGATACTCATTTTAGTAATTCTTAAGATATGTTGTTGCATAATATTTGCAGCTGTGTTTACCCCTGCACTTTCCTTTGTATTTAACTGTGGTCTTCAGTTAGGAGAGGAGCAAGAGATAGAATGTAGAGTGAAATTTAAATTCTTCCCTTAACTCTTAGACTATGTGGAAAAGGTAGTCTCCCCAGCCCACCTCAAGTCTATCACCAGGAAAAAGTGCTTGTTTTTATGAAAGCCTCTTCTCCCCCTCCCACTGTACCCAATTACAAAGAAAATTGAAATATGTATGCTCAGACTTTGATCATAAGAAGGGTCTTTGTTCATATTTTGCATTAGGGTTTATGCTTATGGATGAATGAATGGGAATATCCTAAACTAGATGTTCTTGCCTCTTGTATTATACCAATTGATGGTACTCTACTGAAAATGAGATTTCTTATACCTTGTTTACCTTTAGGTAAGGGGTCAAGGTCCTCTATTCCATTCATTTGTTCTGAGCATTTTGCCGACCTCTGAGCTAGAGCACAAGGACAGATAGAAGTATGTGCAGAGATAGGGAGGGAAAGATATTCAGGTGCTGGAAAATGATATGCCTGGAAAAATAATCTAAGAAATTTGGGTCAGGATTTTTCTTCAAGTGTAATAAAAGAGACAACAGAATCAGAACCTTTGAGAATTTGAATTTGAATAAGCTCCCTACTTGAGTGGCTCATATGTTTACTGAGGTTTGAAAACCAAGGCCATGGATGTTGGGGAACCATTAAAGAATTTTAAAGTAGAAACAACAAAATCAAATTTGTATTTTTGAGGGAAAAGTACTAATGGCTCTTCACAGAATAGGTCACATTAATGATGTGGGAACTGGGACAAGACTAGAAGCACATGATCCAAGTAGAACTTAGATCTCATTGTCACCATTTCCAAGCGATGATGATTTTGGACAGATTATTTAATCTCTCCAGAGCTGTGTTTCTTCACTTACAGATCAGCTGTGTTAGTGACCTGAGTTATTGTGAGAATTAAATGTGACATATAACTCAGTACATAATATACAGGCAGCTAGTGCTCAGCCTCTCTGACTAACCAGCTTGGTTAGACTGCTCAGAAGAATAACCTGAACTAAAGACCACATTAGAGACTATTACAGTGTACTCTGTGGTTGATGCAACATACATAAAATCCTTCAAGGATTAAGAATGTGGCCAGAGGAGAGAGCTGTGAAGACAGAACCTAAATGATCAGAAGAGGCTGAGGAATAGGACTCAGTAAGACAAACTAAAAAGAAAAGTTTAATGATAAAGGAAAAACAGAAAAAAGGGGGCTGTTATACCATTTAAGAAAAAACATTTTAGAGGGATTCAGTCTGCAGTATGAGATGCTGCAAAAAGTGACTAAAAAGTATCCAGTGGCTTTGTAAGTGGGAGAGGGTTCCTGAACCTTGCAAGACAAGTTACAGTGGAGTCACCAGCAGCTCTAGAAGGGACTGAGGAAGCAATGGGAAGGAAAGAAGCAAAGACTGTAAAACAGGCCAGTGTTATCAACAGTTTCAGGTACTGCTAAGATATATGTAGTAGTTTATATAGATGAAGTTTTACTTGGCTACAGCTTCAAACTGTAACAGCTGGTAAAACGGTGGGGGCTGAGTGAGGTGAGAGGGGCACAGGGGCTAAGAGAGGAGAGGCAGGAATTAACTCAGTGCAGTGCCTTGTTTGTCGCCTTTTTCTCCTGTTGATTAGAAAAATTAGCAGAAAGGGTAGCAGCGGGAAGATGTGATTAGACATTTTCTCTTTCTGAAGATCTGGTTAATAAAAAAAAGAAGAAAGAAAAGAAAAGAAAAACGCCTTACCCAAGGCTATGAAGGAAACGATGGGAGCCTTAAAACCAAAGGAAAGTGCAGCTACTTGTTTTGCTTTTTCTTTAAATTGGCAAAACACAGTGGCTGGGCATATTGTATCTTATTTTTCTCTAGCCAATGGGAGAGATCTTTTTTACATACTGCTTTTAGAAGAAAGGGTAAAGAAAACCTGCTATTTGTGCTGGGGGCTAACAGGCAGTGCTTCTCTCAGACTTGAAACTCAGTTTGAAACTTTTATGATTTGCTTTAAGAATTAGAGCATTAGGATGTATGTAAGTACAAAAAGGGTGGTAACAGTAAGAGTCCGTGATTGGTTTTTGAGATTTTATATTCCTTACTAGAGAGTTATTGGACTTTCTTACCCACTTTTACATATTATTGATGCTGTGATGCCAATTTAAATCAATTTCAAAATAATGCTAATTTTTCTTTGCATTTATTCATTTAATGATGTCTTTTAAATGCCTGGCTCTGTGATGAATCCTCTGAGGGTTGCAAAAGAAATAGAAAGCAAAGCTCTATGCCTAAGGAGCTCATACTACTTGGAGGAGATAGAACTCAAACACATGATGCCACTTATAAAATCATATAATATATAAATTCGGTGCAAGACCAGTTGTGTTCCAGAGACTTGGAGAAGAAAAATGTAATGGGCAGGGGGTGATTGTCAGTGAAAATTTCAGAGCAAAAAGACTAGAGTTGATCCTAACCAAAGGAAGCAAGCATTTGTCCTTTTGGATGCCAGAGGTGGTAGAGGGAACACTGAAAAAATAGTGAGCAGAGGTGGGAATGCAGGTAGTGACAGGATGTAAGGTCCCTAAAGAAACTGGCATAATTTTTAAAAAATGTATTTATGTATAAATTTCACATCATTGTAATCCCAGGGATTCACCCCCCCACACTCCCCAGCATTCCTCCCTTCCCCCCTGCCTGGTTGTGTGCTTCAGTTTGGTGCTTAGCTTGTTTTGACTTTTCCTCATGGCTTTTCTTTTGATTATTTTTTCCCTATATCCCATATATTAGTGAAACCATTTAGTTTCTGTCTTTTTTTTTTTTTTTTTTTTTTTTTTTTTTTTTTTTTTTTTTTTTTTTTTTTTTTTTTTTTTTTTTTTTTTGAGACTAGGTCTCACCATTTTTGCCCATGGAACTTCAGGCTAACGTTGCCTGGGGTACCATGAACTCAAGCAATCCCCAGCCTCAGCTTCCCAGGTAGCTGGGATTATAAGTGCACGCCACCACGCCCAGGTATATTTTGGGACTAGGTCTCACTGTGTTGTCCCAAGCGGGACTCAAACCGCAATCCCTAGCCCCAGCTGCTTCATAGGCTGAAGCTTACAGGCGCAAGCTGCCATACCCAGCTTTTTTTCTTTTTGACTTGAGAAACTGACATAATTTGATGGGAAGAATGAAATTGAAGATTGGCTTGTTTAGGGGAAGCCTGATATAGGCTCCCTAGCCTAATCCCTGGAATTTGTAACTATCACCTTATATGGTAAAAGAGTGAATATTATTTTATGTACATACTTTATATGTCAAAAATGTCATTAGGATTTTGAGAGGAGGAATTTATCCTGGATTATCTATGTGGACCCTAAATCCAAGTGTCCTTCTAAGAGTGACAGGCGGAGATGTGACTGACAAATAGGAGGCGATGACCACAGGGCAGAAGTTGGAGTGATATGGCCCCAAACCAGGGATCACTGACAGTATCAGAAGTAGGAACAGGCAAAGTATGAATCCTCCCCTGGGGCCTCTGGAAAGAATCCAGTTCTGCCAGACTTCTGTCTTCCAGGGCAAAGAGAATCCATTTCTGTTGTTTTAAGTTATCAGGTGTGTAGTAATTGTTACAGCAGCCCCAGGAAACTAACATTCTGTTTCTGTTGACTGAAAGCAGTGCTTCCCAGAGCTTTTCTCTTGACAAGGAGGCTGACATGGCCTAAGAGTCATTAGAGAAAGTTTATTCTTTATAAAATGTAGGTATTACTTTTTTACAATGAAGAAAAGCAGTTATTTTTAATAAACTGAAGAGAAAGGTTAATTTGGTAGCACTTTGAAGATAGATTGACTAGGAAAGTAAAGGTGGAAAAGGAAAGATACTATGGAAACAACGGAGACATTTGTGAATAGCACCATGACTGATGTTGGTAGTAGGAATATAGAGGAAGAGCCAAAATCAGCGTGACTTCAGTGGGTGGACCGGGAGTCACAACTGCAGATGGAAATTTCAAGGAAGCACAAAATAGCCTCCTGACTATCAAATGCTGAATGTTAAAGTAAGTGACTTAATGACATAATGCGTAGGACTACATAGTATTGATATAGCCGTGTGTGTGAAATAACCTGGAAGTTTGTGATCCTTTTGGGAGATTACATATTTAGGTAATTTGAGAATCTGAGAGGACCTGTCAGGCCTGATGATGGTGAGTTATCTTGTGACAAGTTGTTGTGACCCAAAGCAGGGGGCCCAGGTTCTAGACCCTGCTCTGCTATAGGAAATGTCTAAAGTTTTTTCATCTGTGAAGTAAAGCCATGACTATATATCTTTCTCTCTCTCCCCCTCTTCTCTCCTTTCCTCTCTTAGTCTTTCCCTCCTACTCCCTCACCTTAACAAGCTCCTGTAGAGTGGTTGAAACTCATCATATCTCCTTGTTTTACAGATGTTAAACCTATTAACAGTACCATCTACACTCAGGTCTTTGCAGATTGGTTTCTATTCTGTAATAGTGCAATTTAAAATGATCAGAAGTTCTATAAAACAAAATGTTCAGGAACTCTTTTGGTTAAATCTAGTAGTTTAACCTTAATTCTCAGCCTTTTTATTTTTTTTTCTAATTTATTATTATTATTTTTTTTGGAGACTAGGTCTTGCTATGTTGCGGCAGACTCAAGTTGCCTGGAGTACCAGGGGCTCAAGTGATCTTCAGCCTCAGCCTCCCAGGTAGCTGGGATTACAGGTGCCTGTCACAAGGCGGGGCTGCTTTTTTCTAGATTAGGTCTCGTTTCATTGCCCAGGATAGTCTCAAATGTGCTATCTCAAGCGGTCCCAAGCCTCTTACCCCTCCCAGCACTTGGACAACAGGAGCATGCCACCATGCCCAGCTAGTTCTCAGCCTTTTTTCACTCTCACATTAACACTCCTATACTGAGCCCTCACACCTACCCTTTTCTTTCTCCTCAACTCACATTTCTGTGCCTCTATTTTTCCTACTTTTTGAGATTTGAGACTTTTCTTTAAAAAAAACATGTCTTTTTAAAAACAATAGCGACTTTAATAAAAAAAATAGGCCGGGCACGGTGGCTCGTGCTTGTAAGCTTCAGCCTATGAAGCGGCCGGGGCTTAGGGATCGCGGTTCGAGTCCTGCCTGGGGCCCGTAGCGAGACCTAGTTCCAAAAAATAGCTGGGCGTGGTGGCGCGCACCTGTCATCCCAGCTACCTGGGAAGCTGAGGCTGGGGATGGCTTGAGTCCGTGGTACCCCGGGCAACGAGAGCCTGCAGTTCCACGGGCAAAAACAGCGAGACCTTGTCTCAAAAAAAAAAAAAAATAATAATTTACATACTATAAAATTCAGTCCTTTAAAGTATACAATGCTGTGCTTTTTAGTATATTCAGTTGTGCAATAATTACCACAATCTAATTCCAGAACATTTTTCTCATAACCCCCCAAAAAACCTCATAAGCAAACTGTGGAATATTAGCTAGCAATAAAAAGAAATGAAGTTTTAAACCAGGAGAAGATATGGAGGAACTAAAATGTATTTTACTAAGCCAGAGAAGCCAATTTAAAAAGCCTAGGTATATGCTGTATGGTTTCAGCTTTATGGATACATTCTGGGGAAGGCAGAACTATAGAGATTGTAAAAAATATCTGTAGTTGCCAGAGGCTGCAGTGAAAGGCAAAAGGGCTGGACAGAGGCGCACAGGGGTTTTTTAGCATAGTGAGTCTAGTATATATGATACTATCATAATATATTCATGACACTGCAGTTTTCAAAACCCACAGAAGAGACTACCACACAGAGTAATCTTTGGAATTATTAATGAAATATCAACATTGATCCATCAGTTGTCACACATATACAGACTAATGCGAGGGGTTAATAATAGGGACAGTGGTGATGGACACAGAGGGATTATATGAAAATGTTACTTCTTGCTTATCTTTCTTGTAAACCTAAAACAGATATAAAACAAATTTTAAAAACAAAAACATTAAAAAAAAAAAAGAAAGAAAGAAACCCTGCAGCAGTATGCCTACTTTTCTCTCTCTTCTCTGGCCTAAGCAACCACTAATCTAATTTCTGTCTCTTTAGAGTTGTCTGTTCTAGACATTTCATACAAGTAGAATTATATACTATATAGCTTTTGTTCTTTTCACCTGGTGGAATGTTTTCAAGGGTCACAACACATTTTATTCATCAAGTTGATACACATTTAGAATGTTTCCACTTTTTAGCTATCAGGCATAATGGTGCTATAAACATTCATAGACAAGTTCTTGGGTGGATGTTTTCATACCTTTTTAGGATATGCAGTGCACTTGCTGGGTCTTAAGTCTGTGCTTAATATTTGGGGGAATGGCCAAACTGTTTTCCAAAGTGGGCATGATTTTACATCCCCACCAGCATTGTATGAGAAGTCCACTAATACTTATTATTGACTCTTTCTGATTAGATAGCTATCTTGTATAAAGTGGTACCTTGTGGGTTTTGATTCACATTTTCCTAATAACTAATGATGAGTATTATATTTTTTTAATGATTATTGATCACTGCTTGTATATATTCTTTGGAGAAATGTCTTCGGATAATTTGTTCATATTTTAATTGGATTATTTGTATTTTTATTGTTGAGTTGTAAGGATTTGCTATATATTTTGAATATAAGTCCTTTATACGTATCATCTGCAAATATTTCCCTGATTCTGTGAGAATTTCTCTTTCCATCTGATTATGTCCTTTGAGCTACATTGTTTTTTCTTTCATCACTTATGCTTGTGTGTCATAACTAAGACATTGTTCCTTTTGAGTTAATTTTTGTATATGGCATATTGTAGGAATCCAGTTTAGTTCCTTTGCTTGTAAATATCTAGTTGTCCCAGCAACATTTCTTCATAAGGCTATCCTATCCAGGAATTGTGGCACCTGGTTTTTTAAGATTAATTAAATATAAATGTGAGAGTTTCTTTCTAGACTCTCAATTCTTTTCCATTGCCCATTGTGTCTTTGTGCCATTACCACATTCTTGAGTACTGTAGCTTTCTAATACATCTTTAAATCAAAAAACTGTGAGCCCTCCAACTTTATCCCTTTTTCAAGGTTGTTTTGGCTATTTTAGGTTCCTTGCATTTCCATGAGAATTTAGGGTTATCTTATTTCTGCAAACAGTTGGGGTTTTAACAGATGTTGTATTGAAACGTAATTTATTGATTTTGAAGCTGTTCTAATTTCTTTTTTATATCTTTCATTGTATAAACAACTGAGTTTGCTACTTTGTGTCTTTCTAGGAATTTGCCATTTCCTCTAGGTTATCTAGGTTTTTAGGAATGCAGTTTTTCTTAGTATTTCTGTATAACCACTTCTATTTCTATAAAGTTGATAATAGTGTTTGATTTTAGTATTTTTAAAGTTTTCTCTTGGCCGGACTAGCTAAGGATTTGTCAATTTGGTTGTCTTTTGGAATAACCAACTTTTGGTTTCATTGATTTTCTCTATTGTTTTTCTGTTTACTTTTCTCTAAGATTTACTTCTATTTGCTTTGGGTTTAATTTGCTCTTTTTTCTAGTTTCTTATGGTATGAAGTTAGGTTATTGATCAAAATTATTCTTTTTTAATGTAGTGTAATTTAGCAAGTTCCTTCTGAATACTTCTTTAGCCACATTTCTTTAAGTTTTGGTATGCTGTGTTTTCCTTTTCATTTACCTCAAAGTTTTCTCCTACTTTCCTTTGTGATTTCTTGAATCCATTGGTTAGTTTTTTGAGTTTTTTTTCCCTTTGTTTTTTATCTGTTATATTTATTAAATACTTATTAATGTGTTCTACAAAAGACTTATATGACTTGGTCCCTAGTGGTTACTTTCTGAAAGTCTTGTCATCTAGTTTTATTTTGTCTTAAAGGAGAAAGTATTAAAAACAGATATTTAACACAAAAGTAGAATCTTTGTTCTTTTAACAGGCTTACTTTTTAACATAATGAGACAGACTTAGTATTGCAGAGGCTTCTAATAAAACTGAATATCTCTAATATCCTACCTTATAAAATAAAGTCTCTGTGTATGGTAAGAAAAAAATTAATAGCTGATAGGTTTATTTTCATAGAGGTAGAGTGTAGGGAGACAGCCCTCCTGAGTGTTTCTAGGGCCACATCTTTCTAGCTCACAAATGTATTTTGGGTGGGGAAAAAAAGTAAAATGGATAACAAATAAAGAGGTACATCATTTTTAGGATAGCTCAATTTTCATATGACCCTATGTCAATAGAAATAAAATTAATCCAGACATGGTGGTGCATGCCTGTAAGTGCCAGCCTATGGAAGCATGACTGGGACTGGGGATCACGGTTGGAGTCCTGCCTGGGGCAACAGAGCGAGCCCTAGTTCCAAAAATATAGCTGGGCAGGGTGGCGCATGCCTGTAATCTCAGCTACCTGGGAAGCTGAGGCTGGGGATTGCTTGAGTCTGTGGTACCCCAGGCGACGTGAGCCTGCAATTCCACAAAAATAGCAAGACCTGGTCTCAAAAAAGAAATACAATAAAATTAAATTAAAACAGGAAAAAAGCTAAATCTTTTTTTCAGTTTCCTTTGGAGTTTGAGTTAGTGCATAAAAATTAGTGTTTTTATTTGGCATATAAATATGCTTCTCACAGAAGTAGGAAGCAATATAAATATGCTTCCTCACATAAGTAACAAGAGGACAATGTGGTACTAAGTATATGAAAAATTTATGAAACATTGGTAAGAATGACTTTTGTCCCAGAAATTAAGGAATTTGTGAGGTTGGTTTCAGTTTTAGTTTCTGGTTCCAAGTTTGTAAGTAACTTCCCCTATCTATCCCCTTATCTTTATGGTTTACAAAATATATAGAGTTCATTATACTAGTAAAACTAGCCTATGATTATATGTTCTTTTTCTTTACAAAATGTTGCCATATATTATTATACTTAAGATTTACAAAACAAAGGTATACTTGGCTCTTGAAAACTGGTACACAAATCAGATTTTAGCTGGTACTAAAAGCTAAAAATTCAGTCTATTATTGAAGAAAAATTAAAGAAGTCGTGGTTATGTGGTTTTTAATGTAATTTCGCAAGAAGTGACATAAAATATAGGGCCCCTGTATTCATTTATTCCGACTTTCTAATAAAAAACAGAATAAAGTAGTTCCAATTTAAATATTTTGCTACCTTGAAAACTAAACAAAGGGTTATATAACTTTTGTTTGATTTTTTATGACCATGCTAGGTTTGTTTCAAAAATCAATGAAGTCTGTGAAGTACACTGTGTTCTCTTGCTAGCTTCTCAAAGGCAGCCACCCCTGAATTAATTAAAAACAGCAGTGTACAAAGTATTGGATTGTAGTGTTGTATGATTGATGACTCATTTTACTACATAAAAAATGTGTATGATTACCATTTATTTCATTGTAGACATGAGTTTATGCCATAAATTTATTGCTTTTTAAAAATTACATTAATAGAAAATATACTTTGTTTTAATGTAGGGTGATTTCAAAATGTTTTATTAAACTTGTTCAATTGATATGCTCTAATCATAATTTAGAGTTTAACCTATAGAGAAATTTGGATCAGTAGTCCTCCTGCAATTGCTTATCAACTATTTGGCTCTGAGCAAAGGTTTTTTGATTTGTCAATTATCATAATAGAATCAAAATTTGATGAAGAATAGAAAAAATTTAAAAGACCAGCTTTTGAAAATTTGAAGCAATTTGGGAGTAGTATTGATCCAGCTAACTTAAGATGGTGGTAGAAAGGAAAGATTTTTTTCCAGAGTATTCTGTCTCATTTCAGAGACACCTTATAAAATGCTGAATGCAATGGTTAACTATGCTGTAATGACATAGTCTGGTAAATGTGGCTGATTCACATTGAATTTCCATATCTCTCTATCCGTGAAGTAATGATTTCATATTTATAGGGTACTGGGCATTATTGGTATATAATATTAATAGTGATGTCGAACAAGCCAGAGTTTTCATATCAAACATTAATCTTCAAATTTTGTTACTGGAAAGTGTCTACATTTATTCCAGTGATTTGCTAGTGTTTGAGTTCTGCGTCTTCTCTTTTACAATTTCTTTAAGTACTCAGTTATATTCCTTTTCTTTCTCCTGAGTTTATGACATGTTTATTCTCTGAGGTTGATTTTTAGAAAGAAATAGACTTTATCTAGAATCTTGACAGATAAGGGGGATAATCAGATTGTTTGGAAATTAAAGAATAATATGTCACTCTAATGAGTTACATTGTGATATGACTTGGTAAAAAACTGATTCCAGAAGCATTTCCAGAAAAGCATGTTTATTGGAGTAAATGTTTCCTTTTTAAGGTGAATACTTTCAAGGATGTCTATTTGATGTATAAGTGTAGTTTCAAGCATTCAAAAATTCATCATCTTTACCTTATATTTTGTATAAGAACTTGGTGGAATCCCAAAGGCAAAAGTGGAGAAGATTAAATGACTTTGCCAGTCACCTAAAAATTGTGCCCACACGGGTGAATGAATAGCAGGGATAGTGATAAGGATGTCTTGTGACACCAGTGGGAGCAGGTAGAAATCTCCTAAGATAGTCTAGGGGTATAATTATAGGTTTCTAAAGGCAGGAGAGAATTATCCTGAAAATTTCAGAAACGTCCTATGTGTTCCTTTGGGCTCAACAAATCTGAAGAAGGAATTTATAGCCAAATTGCTAAGACACATATACAATTTTATATACATAGTTTATATTTTTCTCTAATACATGTATTTTCCCAAATATTTAAAAATAGCAGGCTGGGCACAGTGGCGCATTCCTGTCTAAAGCCGCGGCCGGAACTAGGGATCACGGTTCGAGTCCTGCTCGGGACAACGTAGTGAGACCTAGTTCCAAAAAAATAGCTGGGCGTGGTGATGCATGCCTGTAATTCCAGCTACCTGGGAAGTTAAGGCTGGGGATCACTTGAGTTCGTGGTGTCCTGGGCAACATGAGCCTGAGGTTCCACAGGCAAAAACAGCAAGACCTAGTCTCAAAAAAAAAAAAAAAGCAGAAAATACAGATGAGGAACTGTATCACACCTATCAGAGAAATCTTCACTGATATTTTGTAAATATCCTTTCTTCTATGACATTGAGAGCTTATTGAATTTACAGTTTTGAATATTGACTTTTTAAAATTTGTCATTTTATTGTACTATTTTCTCAACTCAATAAAAATTCTTTAGGAACAAAGTAGTAGCAGTCATTAAATTTTTTATTACCTAGTAATATAATGTTTACTGTTAAACAAATTAAAGTTTATTTTTGAAGAAATGGTGAAAACTTAAATTATTCTCTTACATTCATGATAGCAAATGTATCAGCAGGAAAAAGTTATAAAGCAATGCTGGGCATGGTGGTGCACACCTGTAATCCCAGCTTTGGGAGGCGAGGCTAGGAATAATCACTTGAGTTTGCCTGTTCAGGACTACCCCACGCAACATAGTGAGACCTAGTCTCTAAGAAAAAAAAAGTTACAAACCAAAGTCTCTTAAGACATTTGAAAGAGTCATGCTTTTCTTAGGTCATTGAGTTTCGTTGATTTATTACTTTTAAATGTTTCTTTGCTAAAAGTGAAAACTGACCAGCTGGCCATAGGACTGAAGTGTACAACAAAGGAGAGGGAAGAAGGAGAGGCGAAACAGAGGCCTCAAGGGAATATGGGGACGGTTCCCTGGTGATACTATGGGGACTACAATGATGGAAGAAAAAATAAATATAGGAAATAAAATACTTTGCTAATAGGAGCCACTTTCCTAGACAGAGAACTAAAGAGAAAAAAGTTATTATTTCTTCTCTTTCTTGTTGAAGGTGGTTGGAGGCAAAGTAAAGAAGCCTGGTAAACGTGGTCGGAAGCCAGCCAAAATCGACTTAAAGGCAAAACTTGAGAGGAGCAGGCAAAGTGCAAGAGAATGCCGGGCCAGAAAAAAATTAAGATATCAGTATTTGGAAGAGTTAGTATCCAGTCGGGAAAGAGCCATATGTGCCCTCAGAGAGGAACTGGAAATGGTAAGAAAGTCTATCAATAACATGGGAAGAAATAGCCTCAACTCAGTAATCAAAGAAATATACATTAAAACATACAGATACCAGTTTTCACCTATCCAGTTGGTAAACCTAGGAAATAGTCATTTATTAGTTAAGATTTAGACAAATAACAGTTTTCTAACTGCTTGTGGGAGCAAAATGTACATGAGGGATTGTTTATTATGGGGGAAAAATGAAGAAACTAACTCAAATACATAATAGGAGATTGATTAAATAACTTATACTACTACATTCAAATAGTGGACTTCTTTGCATATATATTTGCCTATGTAGGGACACTTCCAACACATTGCTAAGCAGAAAGACATGTAATGATAAGTAACTGAATAGTATGCTGTTTGTGTTTAATCATATTTGTTCATTTGACATGTTTTATTCATTCATTCACCTTTTGGGTAGTGATCATAGCAATGAAAGAGAATAGAAACTCCATCACTGTGAGCTCTGGGAGAAGGTGACAGGTAGCAGAGATGAATGACACTGCCATGATCATGACAAAACCAGAACAAGTTACCTCAGGTTTTTAAAAGAAAATAAGGGTGGAGAGTGGAGAGGTTCCAGATATACACTATTCAGTGGTGGTTGTTTTCTTTTTAACATACTGAATTTGACACACTAGAAATCATTTCTTGTCTTCTGGAAAGCAGACTACTTGAAGTCATGATCTTTGGGCTGATCCAACTTTGTATCTCCCCCAGGTCTACAGTACACTAGAGTGTGGTCAGTGTCTGGTGAATGTTCATAGAAGAGGGAAAGGAAATTGCAAAATTACTTATTGGGAATAATGGTGTGACAGCAAAAAAGAATGCTTTAGTGCATATTGTTTGTTTAACTAGAGGGAGCTTTTTAATCTGAGCAGTACACCAGTATATCAGAAGTAGTTCAGTAACTTTTCACCCTATTTTGAAAGATGGCCATTAATAGGAAGTACAATGGAAAGGGGGGTTCCCAGCAGCTAATTTGATGACTAATTGTGGGAATTCTTATGTCTAGGATTTTTACCAGTGGTTCCTGAACTCTGACTAGTAAAATTTTACTAAAATATAGTTTACTAATTTCAGTACAAACAGTGGTGCATGGCAATGGACCAAGGAAAAATCCCTTCTGAAATAAAGGCCCTACTCACTGGAGAAGAGCAGAGCAAATCTCAGCAGAACTCAGGCAGGCACATGAAAGCTGGAAAGACAGACGCTAATAGCAATTCCTGTGAGTACAATCCATGGAGAGTTAATATTTAGAGGACTTTTTTTGGGTAGAGTTTAGTATTTACTGCTTTCATCAGTGTATCTTTAAATAAAATGTTGATGTCATATGCAGTACACTAATAAGAAAGTGAATGACATTAAATTCTAAATACTGAAATGCATTATGAGGGTCTGTAAAGAGCAACTTTACTGACTTTATGGACATTTTTAGAGTAAACATCCATGAACAGGAGTGTACTCATGTAGTTACCATTAATAGCACCTCTTATTTGTATTTTGATTCACAATTTACAAAGTACTTTCACTTTGATCAAAGATGTTGCACTTCTTTTCATGTGCTTTTTGAACATATGTGTATCTTTGAAGAAGTATCTGTTTAAGTCCTTTATAATTTAATTAGATGGTTTTCTGTTTTGTTGTTGGATTGCAAGAGTTCTTTATCAGATACATGATTTGCGAATGTCTTACCTTCAATAAGCTGTTTTTTGCTTTCTTGGTAGTACCCTTTGATGTACAAATTATTTTCATTTTGATGTTTAGATTATCAAATTTTTCCTTTTGTTATTTAAACGTTGGGTGTCATATTTAAGAATCTATTGCTAAATTTAGTCATGAAAATTTCAACTATATTTTCTTCTAAGAGCTTTACTTTAGTTTTTATATATGTCATTGATCCATTTAGACCTTATTTTTCTATGTAGTGTGGAGAGCAAATTTAATTATTTTCCACATCAATATCCAGTTGGCCCAGCACCAATTTTTGAAGAGACTTTAGAATGGAGATCTTGTTTATTGATTTCATCACTGGACTGCTTTAGGAGGACTTGAAATACTTATAAACTATAAACATTTTATTTTTAAACTTCTATAGAATTGGAAGTTTGGCTTCTTGGTAACTTTGCTTAGATGAGATAACATTTGCCTTAAGCTAAATTAAATTCCTGATAAAATAGGCTGGGCATGGTGGCACATGCCAGTAAGCGGCAGCCTAGGAAACTGCGGCAGGGGCCAGGGATCGAGGTTCAAGTCCTGCCGGGGGCACATAGCAAGATCTAGTTCCAAAAAAATATAGCTGGACATGGTGGCGCGTGCCTGTAATCCCAGCTACCTGGGAAGCTGAGGCTGGGGATTGCTTGAGTCTGTGGTACCCCGGGCAACGTGAGCCTATGGTTTCACAGGCAAAAATAATGAGACCTAGTCTCAAAAAAAAAAAAAAATTCCTGATAAAATAAAATCACCTCATTTTTCTTTTGGTCTGTATTTAAAAATAGTATTGTAAATAATAAACAAAAAATCATGCATTCTAAAACAGATTAACTTCATTGACTTTAGTAACATGTTTATTTTGGTGACTTTGATTTGTTTTCCAGGGTGAAGATCATAAAAATGAGTCAGGGATTGAAGCCAATATTCTGATTCCTATGGAGGATGAATGGGCAGGATTGTACTGATTGACTCCATTTACTACCTACTGCTCCATAGTCATCTCTGTCAATTTGCAGTTTCTACCAAATGTGTGATCATAGATCTCAAAGGATTTTGCTTTAAGTTTCAACACATAGAAAATTTACAAACATTCAGACCTGTTCTAGTTGTTATCGCCACCCGTGACATTTAACATGTTGCAATGCTTGAAAACACAGGAGTAGCGAAAAATGGTGAAGATTGTATTTTTGCACCTTAATCCACTTTGCTTTATTGGTTAATTTATATTCTTTTCATGTAATTCATGTAGTTGTGTGTATGTGTGTTTAGATATCACCTCCTTTCATGTCTTTTCATTGCCCTACAAAGAGAAACTAAATGGGCTTATATACTGACTAAGTTCAGTCTTCATGGACCTAATCTTATCTTTACATTTACATGAGTAATGTTTCTTTTCTGCATGAACCACAATTTCTCCTGTGAGCCATTCCAGCATAAGCTGTGAATATGTATTAACAAATATATACATTTCTATTTTTATAATCCATAATGCCTGTTTTAAAAAATGTACGCTAACAAAATCCATCAGAAAAAGCCCTCAAGATAGGCTCTTATTTAAAAAAATTTGTTGTTGTCTCTCAAACTATATTTATAAAAGTTTGCTAGGAGCTAATCCATACTTGGAGAATAATTAGTCAAATTTTATTTTTAAGCAAGAAGTAACTTTTTAGGCATTTCAGCAACATATATCATCTTGACAACCAAGAGTATGTCTGTATGGATGTGTTTCTATTGTATGTGTATATATGTATGTGGGAAGGGCAGGAGTGAATGTTCGCACACATTTCCTTGTGTACTCAACTAACTTAAAGAATTTTTCTAAAGAAAATAGAATGAAACTAGCTGCTGAGATCGAGTTTCTGCCTCAAGAGATCTGGAACAAGATGAGGGACAAACTGCTGGTAGATGTAATGGCTATAGCCATTAACTAAAACACTTAGTTTCTCCCCTGCCACAGCGCCATGTGCTTCTGCTTCAGCCCAGCTGTGCCAGCACTGTGAGGGAAGCACAGGAGCTAGAGCCACGCACCAGGAGGTACAGAGGGCACGTTCCCATTACAGCTGCCTTTATTTACTCCCTGAATAGCCAATGGCATGATGATTGAGAAATCAAGCTCCTATTTGATACACTCAAATAGACTTGGGGATCTTTTGATTTCCCCAATGAGAAACTTGATCACTCACTTCTTTCCCAGAGTTATATCAGGAGTCATTTTCTCCAAGGCTGCTACATTACAGTTGTTTTCCAGTTGAAGGAAGCAAAATATTTGCCTTCCAAATAAAATATGTTCTGTTCTAAAAGGTAGTCTAAGAGGAGGTGTCATACTCTAGATTGTGAGGTGACACATGAAATGGACCATGTAGTTTCAGATGACAAGGTACTTTCCCCTTTCTCTTAGACCATGCATTTGAATAAAGTGCCTCCCCTTAGCCTGCGTTCCTAAAGATCACTTGTGTTTAAGTTGCAAACTCAGATTTCTAGTCTAGTCCTGTGTGACTACTGATATACCACTAGCCCAGCTTGTTGGGTTTCTCTGTATTTTGGAGGACTGGGGATTTAAGAGTATTTAATGTCTTTTTAGGATCACAAATATCAATAGACTAAGGATTGTTGATATTCAGGCCTTCAGAATTTAAGTGTTTTAAATATAGTGTTCAGATTGTTATGGGTATGTTTTTGCCACCTGGTCTACTCAAATGTATATTTTTATTTTGCAAAACAACCCAAGACTTACTCTGTGTTGCTTTGTTCCTACCTTTTGAATTCCCAAGGGTTGTTTTCAAAGCAAACATTCCAAAATGAATGTGGTTCTTCAATGGAATGTCTCCATTGTGTTTTAAGTATTTCTTCTCTGGTTGAATTTTGAATACAGGTTCGATTGAGCTCACCCCTCACCCCCCACCCCCCCATTTTTATAAGAGCAGTAACTTTGTCCTCAGGTGGAGGATTTGTAATTTTTTTCAGTTTATCCCTAAATCTATCTATTTGGATATTTTGGAGTAGATCAAACAAGAGAAAGTTCCTTGCTTTTAAAAGTGACAGTTTCGAATGCTTTGGGTACTGTGCTTGCTGCTCACTTTGGCCACTTGCCGAATATAAATGTCACTGGTTAATACAGCTGAAGCCCTTTTATTCCCATTCCAGTTAAGGGGCAGCATGCTAAAATCCCTGCATTGCTCACTTACCTGTAATAATTCTCAACAGGCTGCAAAAACAGAAGAGGTTGAAAGTTGTGGTGAGCTCAGTCCTAGATCAGTGCTGTCCTCCTTGCCCTGAGTAAATGGAGGGATATTTTCTCTTTTCCCCCCCAAAGGAAGAAAGGGAAGGGTAAAAAACTTCTGTGCAGTTAGACCATAATATTCTGTCATTAATTTAGCATAGACCTATGTATTGGTGCAACTAAATAGACTATGAAATAAGTTTAACCAAGTCAAATTTAGGATGTAATTGAAGTTCTTAATTTTTTTCCTATTTTATCTAAAAATCTTTCCATTATATCTAATTCAGAATCTGTCTTGTTGCAGCAAATACATATCACTATCAGCTAATTGACAGTATTTATCAGCATCACCATTTATCATTTTATCATCTTTGAATTAAGAAAGGACTTGATATCACTCATTACAAAAAGCATAGATTTAAACTAGGCTGACCTTTGGTTAATTGGGGGCAGGGAAAATTGAAAAACATGAGTGCTGTATTTCACAAGAAATCAGTTGTGTATAATCAATTATATATTTAGTTAAAGAGAAGATTACTGTTAAACCACATGGTATTGGGGGCATTGAAGGAATTTCTGTTTCTGAAGAACATTGTACAATTATATTTTTATGAAAATAAAATATCTTCACCAGAGAGATCTCAAATTGTCTGTTTCACAATACTAAAATGTCCTTATAAGCTTCCGTAGTAAAAGGAGTATGAGATTTAGACAAAAGAACTGTTCTTGAGTCCGTTTGAATCACCTTGAATTACTTAATTTCTCAGTCTGTTTCTTCATCTTATAAAAAGGGAAGATAACTTTCAGAGTAATTGGTCAAGTAGCAACAATGAGAAACTGCTTCTTAAATACAAGTACTGCATAAAGACAGCTAATGAGCTGGAAATCTAAATACTGTACATATCACTTTCCCAATCTTTTTAGCTATATCATATGTCTATTCCTGGAATGGTATATAGTTGAAGGCTCTTTTTTTTTTTTTTAAAGCAAAATAACCCTCCACTAATTAATTTTAAGAATAGTGTTCCAACTGGCAACAGTCATACAATCTGCATGAAACAGGTTGTTGGGTGCTTGGTAACTTGGTTCTTCTTTTCCTACTTCTGTCATTTTAACTTCACTACAGAGCAATCATGAAGCAGAGCCAGGATTGCCTCGAAGGTCATGCTGGTTGAACATAGCACAAAGACATCTGGTTGAGGAGGCGAGTGGAATCTTGCTTACATTCCCTCCCCAAGCTGTGCTGGGAGGTCCCTGTATCTGCTCTTAGTGCACACATGTGAAGCAGGTCTGCCCAGAGATGTGATTTTCTGCTACTTTGCCCCAAATAGGTATTTTTAATTCCTCCACCCAGAGGGTGCCTTTTAAAAATGTGTAAAATAGCACGTTGCTTTCTTTTGTCGATTGTGTATATTTCTTCCCAGCTACTCAATGAGGGCATCGGATTGGTAGATTTTAACAAGCAATGATGGGAGTCCAGCAGGTCCTCAAATAACATTTTGCTATTAAGTTGAGATAAAAACAATTCCCAGTGGAGACCACTGTGTGGAGCTTGTACATTCTCCAAATGTCTGTGTGGGTTTTCTCTGGGAACTCCAGTTTCCCCCCCCACCCCAAAGATGGGCACATGAGGTTCACAAATGTGTCTCAGTCATTCCACTCAGTGTGAGAGTGTGTGTGTGACTGTGTGCATGAGTGCACATGCTCCCTGTGATGGAAGGATAGCTTGTCCAGGGCTGGGCCCCTGAGAGCTGCTGAGAGAAGTTCAAGTAGTTACCTGCAAACCAGAGTTGCAAATACACAGGCTAGAAATGAGTGAATGAATATAAATTTTTGTTTGTAATTTGTATGACTAGAGATGAGTGTTTGGGTCTTCATTTAGAAGTTTGGTGATACTTTGTGGCCAGAAGTGTGTGTAGGAACTTGACTCTCATGTACATCATTATGCATATGATCAAATTGATGTTGTTAGTTGTTTCGCTTAGAACTGTAATTTCCAATAACCTATTGACCACATTAACTGAGAACTTTAAGTGTTGTTTACACCATAGAAATCAGTAAATATTGCAAATCAGGGATTCCCCACCCCTGAGTCAAATTCTGTGATACCACTGAAAAATTCCTAGGGTAAGCTCAAAAGGGTCCTGATCTGAGCAGGAACATTTGAGATCCCACAACAAATACTTAATTTAGGGGCGGGGAAGAACTGGAAGTGGGTTGGAGATGTTCATAGCAAATTAAAATGAGTTCACAAAATAAGTAATAGTTGTGACTCAAACTGTTAGGGTTACAAATACATATACCCAGACCTAGTTGTTCTAGAAACAACTAGGAAATAAATCTGCTGAATTTTTAAGGTAAACCATAGCGTCAAAGTGGACATAATAATGTACCTATTGTGTTGTCATACAGTGTCCTAACACTACTGGGCTGCAGACTGAGCTGTGAACTCTGCCACAGAGGCCATTTTGTAGTAGAAAACATAGATTAGCTGTGGCCCAGCAGAACTCATTCAATCGTGCCATGCCTCAGCACCCCCTTCCTGAAGAAGGACTTGCTAGCATCAAACCCACCATAGACTCAAAGCAGTATCTGGATGTGTCAACTGCTATGCCTGTGCTAAGTGGGTCTGGATAACCCAGAACCAAACAGACCAAAGGGCCATTCCAAGCCTTCACTGAGTTTTGGACTGTACCACTTCCATAAAATAAAAGCCATGCCTACCAACAACATAAGTAAAATAGGCATAGGATATATGGCAATAAATAAAAATGTTCCAGGTGCCACATGAGAACATGGAAAGGAAGAACACATTTTGAGTAAACATGGCTTTTAAAAACTTTTCCTTGAGGAAAAAGTAACCAATCATGCTGGCAGATGTTTAACAACTAACTCTTGGTTGGACAAGATCTGATTTATAGTATTTGCCAATTTTCTTGGGTGGAGATAGTACCATGGTTGATTTCAAGCTGTTGTGTAGTCAACCAGCAGCCAAAATTTTTGCAACTTTAGAAGTTGGTTCTGGCAAGCATGTATGAGCTGACCTCCAACCAGTGGATCACTATGTAGTATGACAATGGATATATAGGATTTTCGGCAGCCAGGAAAGAAAACCTGACTAAATTGGCATAAACAGTAAAGGCATTTTCCACTTCATATAAAGAATGAAAGCTACAGTGGCTCAACAATGTCTTTAAAGACCCAGAATAAGTCATGAACTTTCTACTTTCTACTTTCTACTTTCTATCACTTTCTACAAGATGGAACAGCTTGTATAATTGCTCTTAATGGGTTGGCTCATATCCCCCTCATGGTTGTAAAATGACTGCCACAGCTTCACCTATCACTCTGGACAGGAGAGATGTTTTTTAGAAGTCAGCCAGTAAAATCTGCCATAGCAAGTGGATACAGGTAACCACCCATGATTTCATCCAAAAGATCATTAGTAAACAAATGACTGTATTTTGGGACAACTCCCTAAATTCCAATCAAGGTAAGTTTGGTATAATCTCAGAAAATCAAATTAGGATATGATAGAATTTATTAGGTACAAACCAATTATGGAGAATCTATGACTAAATTCAAGCTGTGTCAGAGTTTGCAGAGTTCACTCAGCATTCTTTGGGAGAAAGAAAAAAATGTTTATAATGGACAAAGGACTAATCTTAAATAAATAATTAGAACATTGTGGTTTCCAGGTGAAAGTGAGTACTTTAAGAAAGGAACTCGACCCAGTCAGACCAATCAGAATCATAAGAACTCAATGCTACAAATGTTATGATCTCTCAGCAAATTTGCTCTTTCTGCTGGATTTAAAATATGAAAACCTGTAAGAGCTAGTCCTGCTGCTCCCATGTGGTCCCACTAAGAGAAAGCCAGTGCAAGGTAGAGCTTAAAGAAGTTTCTCACCCCTAAAATTGTTACTTGGGAAGTTAGTTCATTCCCTCTTTTTGCTCAAGCCAGTTTGGATCTGCCACTTATAATCAAATGCGACCAAACTGATAAAATAATTCACTACCAAAACAGGCAAAGGACATGAAAAAAAAAGAATTGCTTTTAGACATGAAAAAAAAAAGTAATTCAACATCATTCATAAGTTAAGAAGTGTATATTAAACAAGAAGATACCTTATAGCTATCTGGGCAAAGTGGTAGATATGAGGAAACAGTTATGCTTATAACACTGTTGGTGGAGAATGAATCCAGTTGCCATGCTGAAGGTATGATATTTTAGGAGGTAATTTGAGTAACAACAATCAAAATACAAATGCACATATACTTTGACTCAGAACTACTTTTTAGAGATTAAGTAAGTCATTAGATATATTAATCCTTGTGTGCATAGATTTATGAAAATTTTATGGCATTTTTTATCTGTAAAAGGAAAATATTGGAAAAAACATAAATGACCACTAATAAAGAACTGATTAAATAAATTATGGTATAGACTTACAGTGGAATAATATACAGACATTAAAAAGAATGTTCAGGTAAGGAATGATCCTTAAGATACATAAAGCAAACAAAGCAAAGCACCAAATAGTTTGTATAATGTTCTTGATTGCATTTTTAAAAGTTGTAGTGTATCCATACCTAGCTAGATAACTAGATATCAAGGGGAGGGTATTCACTAAAGTGTGAATACCACATTCAGCAAGCAGGGACCATTGGCCATTTTAGTTGTCTACCACAACAGAAAGGCATGTGGTGAAAAGCAGATATTCCCTCTTAAATTAAACCTCCTGTCTTGTAGTCCTCCTTTCCAGAGGTAAAGGTTATTTTTAAAAATTCCTTATAAATCTATAAATAGTCTGAGAATATAAAAAGTGATGTAGTACTTGGTTAATCAAACACTAATATAGGTATACTTGAAGGGTTTTTGTAGATTTTAACATTTTACAATCAGTTGACTTTAAGTAAAGATTACTCTTGACAATATAGGTGGGCCTTTTCCAATTAGCTAACAGCCTTAAAAGCAAAATGAAGTTTCCCAGAAAAGAAATGCTGCTTCAAAACTACAGAATCCAATCCTGTCTCTGGTATGTCCTATGAACTTTAAACTCAAGAGTGCAGGACCAGCTCCTACCTGGGTTTTCAGTCTGCCAGTCCACCCTTCAATCTTGCCAGCCTCAGTCGCATGAGCTGATTTACTATGCATCTGCCTATCAATCATCCATATCCTATAGGTTGTTTTTCTGGAGAACCCTAGTGGAGGGGACAGAGTAATTCCATCTCAAAAGCCAGAAACTGATTCAAGAATAATATACTAAGTTAAATAGATAGCACACCCTGAATATCAACACAGAAGCTGACTCCAAAGCCTAGGAAAGCAACCATCATGCTATTATTTGTGACTAAGGGAAACTTTGCAGGCTGAATATACCACTGTCAGTTTGTACCTAACTTTTACTAATTTCTAAAGAGTCAT